>NW_026509827.1:0-73638 GCF_026875155.1 Cherax quadricarinatus | reverse complement strand
TATTAACATGGAATAATGTTCAATACTAATTATTAAACAATGGAATGAATGTCACTAACTAGATTAATAACAATGGAATAATGTACTACAGATAATTAACAAGGAATAATGTCACTACTGAATATTAACATGAAAAATGTCACTACTAGATTTATTAACATAAATATGTCACTACTAGTTTATTAACATAGGACTGAATGTCACTACTAATTAATACATGTAAAAATGTCCACATACAAATTATTAACATGTAATAAGTCCCACTAGATATTAATCCAAGTAATAAAGTCACTACTATACTAGATTATTAACATTAATAATGTCACTACTAGATTAATAACATGTACATAATGTCACTACGTAGATTATTAACATTAATAAAGTCCACTACTAGAAATATTAACATGAATAATGTCACTACTAGATTATCACATGTAATAATGTCCACTACTATATTAATAACATAGTAATCATTGTCACTAATAGATTTATTACATGTAATAATGTCATAACTAGATTATTAACATGTAATTAATGTCACTACTAGAATATTAACATTGTAATCATGTCACTTACAGATTATTAACATGTAAAAATGTCACACTAGATTATTAACATGTAATAATGTCACTACCAGAGATATTACCATGACATAATGTCACTACTAGATTATTAATCCTGTAATAATGTCCTACTAGATAATTACCATGTAATAATGTCACAACTAGATTATTAACCATGTAAAAATGTCACTACTAATTATTAACATGTAAATAATGATCACTACAAATTTATTACCATGTAAATAAAAGTCCCTCCTAGATTATTAACATGTAATAAATTCACTTCTAGATTATTAACAGTAATAATGTACACTACTAGATTATTAACACACGTAAAATTGTCACTACTAGATAATTAACTATGAATAATGTCACTACTATATTATTAACATAGTAATAATGTCACATACCTAGGATTAATAACATGTAATAATGTCACTACTAGATTATTAACATGTAATAATGTCACTACTATATTATTAACATGTAATAATGTCACTACTAGATTATTAACATGTAATAATGTCACTACTAGATTATTACAAGAAAAATGTCACTAACTAGATATATTAACAAGTAATAATGTCACTCACTAATTATTAACATGGAATAATGTCACTACTAAGATTTTAACATTAATAATGTCACTACTAGATATTAACATGGAAATAATGTCATCTCCTACATTATTAACATGGAATAAATGTCACTACTTAATTATTAACATGTAATATGTCACAACTAGATTACTATTAACTGTAAATAATGTCATTTTTACTACGAGATTATTAACATGTAATAAATCACTACTAAGAATATTAACATGTAATAAATGTCACTACTAGATTATTAACATGTAATCAATGTCACTACAAGATTATTAACATGTAATAATGACACTACTAGATTATTAACATTAAAAATGTCACACTAAGATTAATTAACATGTAATAACTCACTACTAGATTATTAACAGTAATAATGTCACTAACTAGATTATTAACATGTAATAACGTCACTTACTAGATTATTAACATGTCATAACGTCAATAAATAAGATTATTAACATGTAATAATTTTACTACTAGAATTTTTAACATGGAATAACTCACTACAAGATATTAACATTTAATAATTTCCATCTACTAGATTATTAACATGTAAAAAGTCCACTACTAATTATTAACATAATAATGTCACTCTGATTATAACATGTAATAATGTCACTACTAGATTATTAACATGGTAATAATGTCACTACAGATTATTACATGTAATGATGTACTACTAGATAAATAAACATGTAATAATTGACACTACTAAATTATTAACAATGTAATAATGCACTACTAGATTATTACATGTAATAATGACACTACTAGATTTATTAACATGTAATAATTGGTCACTACTAGATTAATTAACATGTAATAATGGTGACTACTATATTATTAACATGTAATAAATGTCACTATAACTAGATTATTAACATGTAATACTGTCACACTAGATTATTTAACAATGTAAAAATGTCACTACTAATTATTTAACAGTAATAATGTCAACTACTAGATTATTAACATGTAATAATGTCACTACTAGATTATTAACATGTAATAAATGTGCACTACTAGAATATATAACATGTAATAATGTCACTACTAATTATTAACATTAATACTGTCAACTACTAGATTATTAACATGTAATAATGTCACGACTAGATTATTAACCCTGTAATAATGTCCACATACTAGATATTAAACAAGTAATAATGACACTACTAATTATTAACATGTAATAATGTCACAACTAGATATAAACATGTAATAAAGGCACTACTAGATTATTAACATGTAATAAAGCACTACATATTATTAAAACATGTAATAATGTCACTACTAGATTATTTAACATGTAATAATGTCACTACTAATTAATTAACATTAGTAATGTCACTACAGATTATACATGTAATAATGTCACTACTAGATAATTAACATGGTATAATGTCACTACTAGATTATAACATGGAATAATGTCACTACTAGATTATTATCATGTAGTAATTGTCCACTACTAGATTATTACATGGAATAATTCACTACTAGATTATTAACATGTAATAATGTCACTACTAGATATTAACATGTAATAATGTCACTACTAGATTTCTTAACATGTAATAATGGCCACTACTAGATTTTTAACATGTAATAACGTCACTACTAGATGTATTGAACATGTAATAATGTCACTACTAGATTATAAACACGTAAATAATGTTCACTACTAGATGATTTAACATGTAATAGATGTTCACTACTAGATTAATTAACCATGTCATAATGTCCACTACTAGATTATTAACATTTAATAATGTCACTACCAGAATATTAACATGTAATAATGTCACTACTAGATTATTACATGTAATAATGTCACTGAAGGGACAACAGATTATTAACATGTAAAATGTCACTAACTAGATTTTATTTAACATGTTAATAAGTCACTACTAGATTATTAACATGTAATAAAGTCACTACTAGGTTAAAACATGGAATAATGTCACTACTAGATATTAACAGTAATAATGACACAACTAGATTATTAACATTAAAATGTCACTACTAGATTATTAACATGTAATAATGTCACTACTAGATTATTAACATGTAATAATGTCACTACTAGATTATTAACATGTAATAATGTCACTACTAGATTAATAACATGTAATAATGTTACACTAGATTATTAACATGCTAATCATTGTCACTACTAGATTATTAACATTTAAAAATGTCACTACCTACTAGATAATTAACATGTAAAATGTCCACTACAGATTAATAACATGTAATAATTCACTACTAATTATTAACATTGAATAATGTCACTACTAATAATACATGGAATAATGTCACTACTAGATTATTACAAGTATAATGTCACTACTAGATTATTAACATGTAATAAAGTCACTACCAAGATTATAACAAGTAATAATGTCACTACTAGATTATTAACATGTAATAATGTCACTACTAGATTATTAACATGGAATAATGTCACTACTAGATTATTAACATGTAATAATGTCACTACTAGATTATTAACATGTTAATAATGTTTTTACTACTAGATTATTAACATGTAATAATGTCCCCTACAGATTATTAACGATGTAATAATTGTCACTACTAAGATTATTAACATGGAATAATGTCATTACTAGATTATTACCATGTAATAAGTCACTACTATATTATTAACATGTAATAATGTCAGCTACTAGATTATTAACATGTATAATGACACTACTAATTATTAACAATTAATAATGTCACTACAAGATTATTAACATGTAATAATATCACTACAGATTATTACATGTAATAATGTCACTACTAAGATTATTACATGTAATAATGTCACAACTAGATAATAACATGTAATGAATGTCACTACTAGATTATTAACATGTTAATAAATGTCACCTACTAGATTATTAACATGGAAAAATGTCACAACTAGATTATAACATGGAAAATGTCACTACTAGATTATTAACATGGGAATAAATTCACTACTAGATAATTAACATGGAAAATGTCACTATCTAGATTATTAACATGGAATACTGTCACTACTAGATTATTACATGGAATAATGTCACTACTAGATTTATTAACAAGTAATAAATGTCACTACGAGTTATTAACATGGAATAATGTCACTACTACTAGATTTATTAACATGTAATTATGTCACACTTAGATAATCTAACATGTAATAATGTCCCACTACTAGATTATAACATGTTAATAATGACACTTCTAGATTATTTAACATGTAAAAATGCCACTACTATAATATTAACATGTAACTAATGTCACTACTAGATTATTAACATGTAATAATGTCACTACAAGATATTAACATGTAATAATGTCCCACTACTAGATTATTAACATGTAATAAGTCACTACTATATTATTAACATGTTATAATGTCACTACTAGATTAATAAACATGTAATAATGGTCACTACTAGATTATTAACATTAATATGTCACTACTAGATTATTAAACAGTAATAATAATGTCCACTACAAGATTATAACATGTAATAATTCACTACTAGATTATTAACATGTAAATAATGTCTCTACTAGATTATTAACAATGTAAAATAGTCACTACTAGATTCTTAACATGTAATAAATTAATGTCACTACTAGGATTATTAACAGTAATAAATGTCACTACTAGATTATAACATGTAATAAATGTCACTACTAGATAATTAACATGTAATAACATTTCACTAGTGGCACATTATTACATGTTAATATTCTAGTGTGACATTATTACAGTTAATAATCTAGTAGTGACCCTATTACATGTTAATAATCTAGTTAGGGTTGACTTATACATGTTAAAAAATCTAGTAAGACATTATTACATGTTAAATAACTAGTCAGTGACATTATTACATTTAATCAACTAGTAGTGACATTATTACATGTTTAATAAACTGTAGTGACATTATTACATGTTAATAATCTAGTAGTGACATTATACACATTTAAAAAATCTAGTATGACATTATTACATGTTAAATAATCTAGTAGTGACATTATACATGTTAATAATCTAGTAGTGACATTATTACATGTTAAGAATCTAGTAGTGACATTATAACATGTTATATAATCCAGTAGTGACAATATTACATGTGTAATAATCTAGTAGTGACATTATACAAGTTAATAATCTAGTAAGTGACATTATGTACATGTTTAATAATCTAGTATGACATTATTACATGTTAAATAATCTAGTAGTGACATTAATTAGCATGTTATTAATCTATAGTGATCATATTACATTTAATAAAACTAGTAGTGACATTATTCCAAGATAATAAACTAGAGTGACATTATTACATGTTAATCATCTAGTAGTGGACATTTATTCATGTAATAATCTAGTAGTGACATTATTCCAGTTAATAATCTAGTAAGTGACAGTTATTCCATGTTAATAAACTAGTAGAGACATTATTCCAGTTCATAATCTAGTAGTGACATTATTTCCATGTTAATAATCCTAGTAAGTGGACATTATTCGATGTTAATAATTCAAGAAGTGACATTATTAACCATGTTTAATAATCTAGAGTGACATTATAACATGTTTACTAATCTAGTAGTGACATTATTACATGTTAATAATCTAGTATGGACATATTACATGTTACGATTCTAGTAGTGATATTATACATGTTAATATCTAGAGTGACATTATTACATGTAAATAATCTGTAGTGACATTATTACATTAAATAATCTAGTAGAGACATTAATACATTTAATAAATCAAGTAGTGACATATTACATGTTAATATACTAGTAATGACATTATTCCATTTTTAATAATCTATTAGTGCCATTATTACATTTAATAATCTAGTAGTGACATTATTACATGTTTAATAATCTTAGTAGAACATTATTACATGGTTAATATCTAGTAGTGACATTATTACAAGTTAATAATCTAGTAGTGACATATTGCCATGTTAATAATCTAGTAGTGACATTATTACATGTTAATAATCTAGTAGTGACATTATTACATGTTAATAATCTAGTAGTGACATTATTACATGTTAATAATCTAGGTAGTGACATTTATTACATGTTAATAATCAGTAGTGACATTTATTCGCATGTTAATAACTAGTAGTGGACATTATTCAATGTTAATAAATCTAGAAGTTGCCATATTACATTTAATAATCTAGTAGTGACATATTACATGTAATAAAACAATGAGACATTATACATGTTAATAATCTACAGTGACATTATTACATGTTAATAATCTAGTAGTTACATTATTACATGTTAATAATCTAGTAGATGACATATTAAATTTTAATAATCTTAGTAGTGACCATTATTCCAAGTTAATAATCTATATTGACATTATTACATGTTAATAATCTAGTAGTGACATTATACATGTTAATAAAACTAGTGGGACAATTTATTACATGTTAATAATCTAGTAGTGACATTATTCCATGTTAAAAACCTAGATGACATTATTACATGTTAAAAACTAGTAGTGACATTAATTACATGATAATAATCTAGTAGTGAATTATTACATGTTAATAATCTAGTTAGTGGACATTATTTACATGTATAATAAACATAGTAGTGACATTATTACATGTAATAATCTAGTAGTGACATATACATGTTTAATAATCTAGTAGTGACATTATTACATGTTAAGAATCAGTAGTTGACATTATTACATTTTAATAATCTAATGTAATAAATGTCACTACTAGATTATTAACATGAATAATGTCACTACTAGATTATTAAGCATTAATAATGACACTACTAGATTTATTAACATGTAATATAATGTCACTAACTACATTATTAACATGTAATAATGTCACTACTAGATTATTAACAATGTAATCTGTGCACTACTGATCATTATTAACATGTAATAATGTCACTACTAGATTATTAACATGTAATAATGTCACTACTAGATTATTAACATGTAATAATGTCACTACTAGATTATTAACATGTAATAATGTCACTACTAGATTATTAACATGTAATAATGTCACTACAAAATATTAACATGTAGTAATGTCCTACTAGATTATTAACATGAAAAAATGTTCCACTAACTAGATTATTAACATGTATAATGTCACAACTAGATATAACATGAAATAATGTCAACTAACTAGATTATTAACATGTAGTAATGTCACTACTAGATTATTAACATGGAATAATGTCACTACTAGATTATTAACATGTAATAATGTTACTACTAGATTATAAACATGTAATAAGTTCACTACTAGATTATTAACATGTAATAATGTCACTACTAGATTATTAACATGTAATAACGTCACTACTAGATTATTAACATGTAATAATGTCACTACTAGATTATTAACATGTAATAATGTCACTACAAGATTATTAACAGAAATAATGTCCCACTACTAGATTATAAACATTAATAATGTCACTACCTAGATTATTAACATGTAAAAATGTCACACCTATATTATTTAACCATGTAATAATGTCACTACTAGATTATTTCACAGTAATAATGTCACTACTAGTTCTTAACATGGAATAAAGTCACTACAAGATTATTAACATGTAATAATGACACGAACTAGATTATTAACATGTAATAAAGACAGCTACTAATTATTACATGTAATAATGTCACTACTAGATTATTACATGTAATAATGTCACTACTAGATTATAACATGTAATAATGTCACTAATAGATTAATTAACATGAAATAAAGTAACTACCTACTAGATTATTAACTAGTAAAAATGTCACTACAATATTAACATGTAATAATGTCACTACTATATATTAACATGTAATAATGTTCAACTACTATATTATTAACAATGTAATAAAGTCACTACTAGATTATTAACAAAGAATAAAGTCACTACTAGATTATTAACATGGAATTCTGTCACTACTAGATTAATTAACAAGTAATAAGTCACTACTAGATTAATAACAAGTAATAATGTCACTACTAGATCATTAACATTAATAATGTTCACTACTAGATTATTAACATGTAATTAATGTCACAACTAGATTTATTACAGGAATAATGTCACTACTAGATTATTAACATGTAAAATGTCACTACTAATTATTAACATGTATAATGTTACTACTAGATTATTAACTATGTTATAAATTCCTACTAGATTAACACATGTTAATTAATGTCACTACTAAATTATTAAACATGGAATAATGTGCTTTACTAGATTATTAACAAAGTAATAATGTCACTACTAGATTATTAAAAAGTAATAAATGTACCTACTAATTATTAACATGTAATAATGTCACTACTAGATTATTAACATGTAATAATGTCACTACTAGATTATTAACATGTAATAATGTCACTACTAGATTAATAACCTGTAATAAAGTTCACTACTAGATATTAACATGTAATAAATGTCACTACTAGATTATTAACATGGAAATTAATGTCACTAACTAATTATTACATGGAATATTGTCACTACTCAGATTATTAACATGGATAATGTCACTACTATATTTATTAACATGGAATAATGTCCACTACTATATTATTAACCTTGAATAATGCACTACTAGATTAATAACAAGGAATAATGTTCACTACTAGATTATTAACAATGTAGTAATGTCACTACTAGTTTAATTAACATGGAATAATGTCACTACAATTATTAACAATTAATAATGTCACTACTAGATTATTAACATTAATAATGTCACTACTAGATTATTAACATGTAATAAAGGTCACTACTAGATTATTAACATGTAATAAGTCACTACTAGATTTATTAACATGTATAATGACAATACTAGATATTAAAATGTAATAATGTCACTACTAGATTATTAACAGGTATAAGTCACTACTAGATTATTAACAAGGAATAATGTCACTACTAGATAATTAACGATGTATAATGTCACTACTAGATATTAACATGAATAATTCACTACTAGATTATTAACATGAATAATTGTCACTACTAGATTATTACATGTAATAATGTCACTACTAGATTATTACATGTAATAATGTCACTACTAATTATTAACATGTAATAACTCACTACTAGATAATTAACATGTAATAATGGTCACTACTAGTTATTAACAGTAATAATGTCACTATCTAATTATTAAGCAGTAAATAATTCACTACAAGATTATTAACATGTAATAATGTCACTACTAGATTATTAACATGTAATAATGTCACTACTAGATTATTAACATGTAATAATGTCACTACTAGATTATTAACATGTAATAATGTCACTACTAGATTATTACATGGAATAATGTCACTACTAGATATAACATGTAATAATGTCCACTACTAGATTATTAACATGTAATAATGATCCCTACTAGATTATAACATGTAATAATGTCACTACCTAGATTAATAACCATGTAATAATTTCACTACTAGATTATAAACATGTAATAATGTCACAAATAGATTATAACATGTAAAAAAATAAAAAAAATGTTTTAAAAAAAAAAAACTACTAGATTAATTAACAAGTAATAATGTCACTAACTAGATTATTAACATGTAATAATGTCACCTATAGAAATTATTAACATGTAATAATGTCACTACTAGAATATTAACAATGTAATAATGCACTACTAGATTATTAACTTGAATAATGTCCACTCTAGATTTATTAACATGAATAAATGTCACTACTAGATTATTAACATGTAATAATGTCACTACTAGATTATTAACATGTAATAATGTCACTACTAGATTATTAACATGTAATAATGTCACTACTAGATTATTAACATGTAATAATGTCACTACTAGATTATTAACATGGAATAATGTCACTACTAGATTATTAACATGTAATAATGTCACTACTTAGATTATTACATGTAATAATGTAACTAACTAGATTAATAACATGTAATAATGTCACTCATAGATTATTAACATGTAATAATGTCACTACTAATTATTCACAGGAATAATGGCATTACGAGATTATTAACATTAATAATTTCACTACTAATTATTAACATGTAATAATGTCACTACTAGATTATACATGTAAATAATGTCACAACTACTTAGATTATTATAACATGTAATAATGTCACTACTAGATTAATAACATGTAATAATGTCACTACTAGATTATTAACATGTAATAATGTAACTACTAGATTATTAACATGTAATAATGTCACTACTAGATTATTAACATGTAATAATGTCACTACTAGATTATTAACATGTAATAATGTCACTACTAGATTATTAACTGGAATAAATGTCACTATAGATAATTAACAAGGAAATAAATGTCACTACTAGATATTAACATGGAATAATGTCACTCTAGATTATTAACATGAATAATTTCACTACTAGATTATTAACATGGATAATGTCACTACTAATTATTAACCATGAATAATGTCCACTACTAGATTATAACATGTAATAATGACCACACTAGTTTATTAACATGGAATAATGTCACTACTATATTATTAACAATGTAACAATGTCCACTAACAGATAAATAACATGTAATAAAGCCACTCCATGATTATTAACAATGAAATAATGTCACTACAAGATTATTAACATGCAATAATGTCACTACAGATATTAACATGTAAAATTCACTACTAAGATTATTAACATAGTATAATTTCACTACTAGATTATTAACATGTAATAAATGTCATCTACAAGATTATTAACATGTAATTAATGTCACTACTAGATTATTAACATGTAATAAAACAAAATGTCACAACTAATTATTAACATGTAATAATGTCCACTACTAGATTATTAACATGTAATAATGTCACTACTAGATTATTACCATGTAATAATTCCACTACAATATTATTAACTGTAATAATGTCACTACTAGATTATGAACATGTAATAATGTCACTACAGATTATTAACAAGTTAAAATGTCACTACTATATTATTAAACATGTAATAATGTCACTACTAAATTATTAACATGTAATAATGTCACTACTAATTATTAACATGTAATAATGTCACTAACTAAGATTATTAACATTAATAATGGTCACTACTTAATTATTAAACATGTAAATAATGTCACAACTAGATAATAACATGTATAATGACACTACTGAGATTATTAACATGTAATAATGTCACTATAGATGATTAAACATGTAATAATGTCACTACTAGATTAATTAAACAGTAATCATGTCGCACTTCTAATAATTAACAATGTAAAAAATCACTACTAGATTAATTAACAGTATGATGTCACTACTAGATTATAAACCATGTAATAATGTCACACTAATTATTAACATGAAATAAGTCAACTACTAGATTATTAACAAGGATAAATGTCAACTACTAGATTATTAACATGTAATAATGTCACTACTAGATTATTAACATGTAATAATGTCACTACTAGATTATTAACATGTAATAATGTCACTACTAGATTATTAACATGTAATAATGTCACTACTAGATTATTAACATGGAATAATGTCACAACTAGATATTAACAAGTAATAATGTCACTACTAGATTATTAACAATAATAATGTTACTACTAGATTATTAACATGTAATAATGTCACTACTAGATTATTAACATGTAATAATGTCACTACTAGATTATTAACATGGAATAATGTCATTACTAGATTATTAACATGTAATAATGTCACTACTAGATTATTAACATGTAATAATGTCACTACTAGATTATTAAAATGTAATAAATGTCCTACTAGATTATTAACATGTAATAAGTCACTACTAGATTATCAAACATGGTATAATGTCACTACTAGATTATTAACATGGAATAATGTCACTACTAGATTATTAACATGGAATAATGTCACTACTAGATTATTAACAATGGAATAATGTCCACTAACTAGATTATAACATGGAATAAATGTCCACTACTAATTATTAACATGAATATTGTCACTACTAGATTATTAACATGTTAATATGTCACTACTATTTATTAACATGGAATAATGTCACTACTAGATTATTAACATGTAATAATGTCACTACTAGATTATTAACATGTAATAATGTCACTTACTAGATTATTAACATGTAATAATTCAGCTACTAGATTATTAACATGTAATAATGTCCACTACTAGATTATTAACATGTAATAATGTCCCTACTGAGATTATTTACATGTAATAATGTCACTACTAGATTAATAACATGTAAAATGATCACTACTAGATTATTAACATGTAATAATGTCACTACTTATATTATTAACAAGTAATAATTCACTCTAGATTATAACAAGTAAATAATGTCACTACAAATTATTAACAGTAATAATGTCACATAACTAATTCTTAACATGTAATAATGTCACACAAGATTATTAACATGTAAAAATGTCACTACTAGATTATTAACATGTAAAAATGTCACTACTAGATAATTAACAAGTAAAAGTCACTACTATATTATTAACATGTAATAATGTTCACTACAAGATTATTAACATGTAATAAAGTTCCACTACTTAATTATTAACATGTAATAATGTCACAACTAATTTTTAACATGTAATAATGTCACCACTATATTATTAAACAGTAAATAATGTCACACTAGATCATTAACATGTAATAATGTCACTACTAGATTATTACATGTAATAATTCACTACTAGATTATACCATGTATAATGTCACTACTAGATTAATTAAACAGTAATAAGGTCACTACTAGATTGATTAACATGTAATAATGTCACACTAGATAATTAACATGTAATATGATCACTACTAGATTATTAACATGTAATATGTCAACTAAACTACAAATTATTAAACATTAATATATGTCCACTACTAGATTATAACATGTACTAATGTCACTACTAATATTAACATGGAAATAATTCACTACTAGATTATTAACATGTAATAATGTCACTACTAGATTATTAACATGGAATAATGTCACACAAGTTATTAACATGTAATAATTTCACTACAATATATTAACATTTAATAATGTCACTCCTACATTATTAACATGGAATAATGTCACTACTAGATTATTAACATGTAATAATGTCACTACAATAATAATTAACATGTAATAATGATCACTTCTAGATTTATGAACATGTAAAAATGTCACTACTAGATTATTAACATGTAATAATTCACAACTACTAATTATTAGACATGTAATAATGTCAGCAATTCTAGTTAATTAACATGTAAATAATGTCACTACTTAGATTATTAACAATTTAATAAGGTCACTCTAAGATTTATTAGCAACATGTAATAACGTCACTACTAGATTATTAACATGTAATAATGTCACTACTAGATTATTAACATGTAATAACGTCACTACTAGATTATTAACATGTAATAACGTCACTACTAGATTATTAACATGTAATAATGTTACTACTAGATTATTAACATGGAATAACGTCACTACTAGATTATTAACATTTAATAATGTCACTACTAGATTATTAACATGTAATAATGTCACTACTAGATTATTAACATGTAATAATGTCCACTTCTAGATTTTTATTAACATGTAATAATGTCACTACTAGATTATTAACATGTAAATATGTCACTACACGATTATTAACATGAATTATTGTCACTAACTAGATATAATAACATGTAATAATTCACTAACTAAATTATAAACATGTAATAATGTCACACTAGATTAATTAACATGTAATAATGTCACTACTAGATTATTAACATGTAATAATGTCACTACTAGATTATTAACATGTAATAATGTCACTACTAGATTATTAACATGTAATAATGTCACTACTAGATTATTAACATGTAATAATGTCACTACTAGATTATTAACATGTAATAATGTCACTACTAGATTATTAACATGTAATAATGTCACTACTAGATTATTAACATGTAATAATGTCACTACTAGATTATTAACATGTAATAATGTCACTACTAGATTATTAACATGTAATAATATCACTACTAGATTATAACATGTAATAATGTCACTACTAGATTATTAACTAAATCATGTCACAACTAGAATATTAACATGTAATAATGTCACTACTAGATTATTAACGATGTAATAATTCCTACTAGATGTATTAACAGCAATAATGTCACTACTAGATTATATAAACTTGTAATACTGTCACTACTAGATTATAAACATTAATAATGTCACTACTAGATTATTAACATGTAATAAAGTCACTACTAGATTATTAAAACATGTAGTAAGTTCACTACTAATTATTAACATGAAATAATGTCACACTAGATTATTAACATGGTATAATGTCACTACAGATTTATTAACATGAATACTATCACTACAAATTATTAACATGTCGGTAATGTCCACTACTAGATTATTAACATGGAATATTGTCAACACTAGATTAATTAACATGAAAATAATGTCACTACTAGATTATAACATGTAATAATGTCACTACTAATTATTAACATGAATTAATGTCACTACTAGATTATTAACATGTAAAACGTCACAACAGATATTAACGTAATAATGTTCACTACTAGATTAATTAACATGTAATAATGTCACAACTAGATTATTAACAGTCATAATGTCAACTACAAGATTATTCCCATGTAATAATGACATCTCACTAGATTAATAAAGCATTAATAATGTCACTACCAAGATTATTAACATTAATAATGTCACTACAAGATTATTAACATGGAATAATGTCACTACTAATTATTAACATGTAATAATGTCACTACAAGATTATTAAACTGTAAAAAATGTTCACTACTAGATATTAACATGTAATAATGTCACTACTAGGTTAATTAACATGGAATAATGTCACTACTAGATTAATTAACATGTAATAAAAAATGTCACTACACTAGATTTATTAACATGTAATAATGACACTACTAGATTATTAACATAGAAATAATGTCACTACTAGATTATTAACATGTAATAATGTCACTACTAGATTATTAACATGTAATAATGTCACTACTAGATTATTAACATGTAATAATGTAAACTACAAATTATTAACATGTAAAAATGTCACTACTAGATTATGAACATGTTATAATATCACTACTTAGAATATTAACATGTAATAATGTCACTACTAGATTATTAACATGTAATAATGTCACTACTAGATTATTAACATTGAATAATGTCACTACTAGATTATTAACATGGAATAATGTCACTACTAATTATTAACAAGAATAATGTCCCCACACTAGAGTTTTAACATGTAATAAGCCACTACTAGATTAATTAACATGTAATAATGGTCACTACTAGATTATTAACATGTAAAAATGTCCACTACTAGATTATTAACATGTATAATGTCCACTACTAGATTCTTAACTTGTAATAATTTATTTTTGGTTCAACTACTAAGAGTATTAAACATGTAATAATGTCACAACTAGAATAATTAACATGTAATAATGTCACTCTAAATTATTACATGTAATAAAGTCACCTACTCGATATTAACATGTAATAAGTCAACTACTAGATTAATAACCTGAAATTAATTGTCACAACAAGATTATTAACATTGAATAATGTCACTAACTAGATTATTAACATGGAATAATGTCACTACTAGATTATTAACATGTAATAATGTCACTACTAGATTATTAACATGTAATAATGTCACTACTAGATTATTAACATGTAATAATGTCACTACTAGATTGTTAACATGCAATAATGTCACTACTAATTTATTAACATGGAATAAAGACACTACTAGATATTAACATGTAATAATGTCACTACTAGAATTATTTACATGTCATCAATGTTACTACTATATTATTAACATGTAATCAATGTCACTACTTAGATTTATTAAACATGTATAATGTCACTACTAAGATTGATTCACATGAATAATTCATTACAAATATTAACATGTAATAATGACACTACTAATTATTAACATGTAATAATGTCACTACTAGATTATATCATGTAATAAATCACAACTAGATTAATTAACAAGTAATAATGTTCACTACTAATTATTAACATGGAATAAGTCCGATTTTACTACTAGATTATTAACATGGAATAATGTTCAATACTAATTATTAAACAATGGAATGAATGTCACTAACTAGATTAATAACAATGGAATAATGTACTACAGATAATTAACAAGGAATAATGTCACTACTGAATATTAACATGAAAAATGTCACTACTAGATTTATTAACATAAATATGTCACTACTAGTTTATTAACATAGGACTGAATGTCACTACTAATTAATACATGTAAAAATGTCCACATACAAATTATTAACATGTAATAAGTCCCACTAGATATTAATCCAAGTAATAAAGTCACTACTATACTAGATTATTAACATTAATAATGTCACTACTAGATTAATAACATGTACATAATGTCACTACGTAGATTATTAACATTAATAAAGTCCACTACTAGAAATATTAACATGAATAATGTCACTACTAGATTATCACATGTAATAATGTCCACTACTATATTAATAACATAGTAATCATTGTCACTAATAGATTTATTACATGTAATAATGTCATAACTAGATTATTAACATGTAATTAATGTCACTACTAGAATATTAACATTGTAATCATGTCACTTACAGATTATTAACATGTAAAAATGTCACACTAGATTATTAACATGTAATAATGTCACTACCAGAGATATTACCATGACATAATGTCACTACTAGATTATTAATCCTGTAATAATGTCCTACTAGATAATTACCATGTAATAATGTCACAACTAGATTATTAACCATGTAAAAATGTCACTACTAATTATTAACATGTAAATAATGATCACTACAAATTTATTACCATGTAAATAAAAGTCCCTCCTAGATTATTAACATGTAATAAATTCACTTCTAGATTATTAACAGTAATAATGTACACTACTAGATTATTAACACACGTAAAATTGTCACTACTAGATAATTAACTATGAATAATGTCACTACTATATTATTAACATAGTAATAATGTCACATACCTAGGATTAATAACATGTAATAATGTCACTACTAGATTATTAACATGTAATAATGTCACTACTAGATTATTAACATGTAATAATGTCACTACTAGATTATTAACATGTAATAATGTCACTACTAGATTATTACAAGAAAAATGTCACTAACTAGATATATTAACAAGTAATAATGTCACTCACTAATTATTAACATGGAATAATGTCACTACTAAGATTTTAACATTAATAATGTCACTACTAGATATTAACATGGAAATAATGTCATCTCCTACATTATTAACATGGAATAAATGTCACTACTTAATTATTAACATGTAATATGTCACAACTAGATTACTATTAACTGTAAATAATGTCATTTTTACTACGAGATTATTAACATGTAATAAATCACTACTAAGAATATTAACATGTAATAAATGTCACTACTAGATTATTAACATGTAATCAATGTCACTACAAGATTATTAACATGTAATAATGACACTACTAGATTATTAACATTAAAAATGTCACACTAAGATTAATTAACATGTAATAACTCACTACTAGATTATTAACAGTAATAATGTCACTAACTAGATTATTAACATGTAATAACGTCACTTACTAGATTATTAACATGTCATAACGTCAATAAATAAGATTATTAACATGTAATAATTTTACTACTAGAATTTTTAACATGGAATAACTCACTACAAGATATTAACATTTAATAATTTCCATCTACTAGATTATTAACATGTAAAAAGTCCACTACTAATTATTAACATAATAATGTCACTCTGATTATAACATGTAATAATGTCACTACTAGATTATTAACATGGTAATAATGTCACTACAGATTATTACATGTAATGATGTACTACTAGATAAATAAACATGTAATAATTGACACTACTAAATTATTAACAATGTAATAATGCACTACTAGATTATTACATGTAATAATGACACTACTAGATTTATTAACATGTAATAATTGGTCACTACTAGATTAATTAACATGTAATAATGGTGACTACTATATTATTAACATGTAATAAATGTCACTATAACTAGATTATTAACATGTAATACTGTCACACTAGATTATTTAACAATGTAAAAATGTCACTACTAATTATTTAACAGTAATAATGTCAACTACTAGATTATTAACATGTAATAATGTCACTACTAGATTATTAACATGTAATAAATGTGCACTACTAGAATATATAACATGTAATAATGTCACTACTAATTATTAACATTAATACTGTCAACTACTAGATTATTAACATGTAATAATGTCACGACTAGATTATTAACCCTGTAATAATGTCCACATACTAGATATTAAACAAGTAATAATGACACTACTAATTATTAACATGTAATAATGTCACAACTAGATATAAACATGTAATAAAGGCACTACTAGATTATTAACATGTAATAAAGCACTACATATTATTAAAACATGTAATAATGTCACTACTAGATTATTTAACATGTAATAATGTCACTACTAATTAATTAACATTAGTAATGTCACTACAGATTATACATGTAATAATGTCACTACTAGATAATTAACATGGTATAATGTCACTACTAGATTATAACATGGAATAATGTCACTACTAGATTATTATCATGTAGTAATTGTCCACTACTAGATTATTACATGGAATAATTCACTACTAGATTATTAACATGTAATAATGTCACTACTAGATATTAACATGTAATAATGTCACTACTAGATTTCTTAACATGTAATAATGGCCACTACTAGATTTTTAACATGTAATAACGTCACTACTAGATGTATTGAACATGTAATAATGTCACTACTAGATTATAAACACGTAAATAATGTTCACTACTAGATGATTTAACATGTAATAGATGTTCACTACTAGATTAATTAACCATGTCATAATGTCCACTACTAGATTATTAACATTTAATAATGTCACTACCAGAATATTAACATGTAATAATGTCACTACTAGATTATTACATGTAATAATGTCACTGAAGGGACAACAGATTATTAACATGTAAAATGTCACTAACTAGATTTTATTTAACATGTTAATAAGTCACTACTAGATTATTAACATGTAATAAAGTCACTACTAGGTTAAAACATGGAATAATGTCACTACTAGATATTAACAGTAATAATGACACAACTAGATTATTAACATTAAAATGTCACTACTAGATTATTAACATGTAATAATGTCACTACTAGATTATTAACATGTAATAATGTCACTACTAGATTATTAACATGTAATAATGTCACTACTAGATTAGTAACATGTAATAATGTTACACTAGATTATTAACATGCTAATCATTGTCACTACTAGATTATTAACATTTAAAAATGTCACTACCTACTAGATAATTAACATGTAAAATGTCCACTACAGATTAATAACATGTAATAATTCACTACTAATTATTAACATTGAATAATGTCACTACTAATAATACATGGAATAATGTCACTACTAGATTATTACAAGTATAATGTCACTACTAGATTATTAACATGTAATAAAGTCACTACCAAGATTATAACAAGTAATAATGTCACTACTAGATTATTAACATGTAATAATGTCACTACTAGATTATTAACATGGAATAATGTCACTACTAGATTATTAACATGTAATAATGTCACTACTAGATTATTAACATGTTAATAATGTTTTTACTACTAGATTATTAACATGTAATAATGTCCCCTACAGATTATTAACGATGTAATAATTGTCACTACTAAGATTATTAACATGGAATAATGTCATTACTAGATTATTACCATGTAATAAGTCACTACTATATTATTAACATGTAATAATGTCAGCTACTAGATTATTAACATGTATAATGACACTACTAATTATTAACAATTAATAATGTCACTACAAGATTATTAACATGTAATAATATCACTACAGATTATTACATGTAATAATGTCACTACTAAGATTATTACATGTAATAATGTCACAACTAGATAATAACATGTAATGAATGTCACTACTAGATTATTAACATGTTAATAAATGTCACCTACTAGATTATTAACATGGAAAAATGTCACAACTAGATTATAACATGGAAAATGTCACTACTAGATTATTAACATGGGAATAAATTCACTACTAGATAATTAACATGGAAAATGTCACTATCTAGATTATTAACATGGAATACTGTCACTACTAGATTATTACATGGAATAATGTCACTACTAGATTTATTAACAAGTAATAAATGTCACTACGAGTTATTAACATGGAATAATGTCACTACTACTAGATTTATTAACATGTAATTATGTCACACTTAGATAATCTAACATGTAATAATGTCCCACTACTAGATTATAACATGTTAATAATGACACTTCTAGATTATTTAACATGTAAAAATGCCACTACTATAATATTAACATGTAACTAATGTCACTACTAGATTATTAACATGTAATAATGTCACTACAAGATATTAACATGTAATAATGTCCCACTACTAGATTATTAACATGTAATAAGTCACTACTATATTATTAACATGTTATAATGTCACTACTAGATTAATAAACATGTAATAATGGTCACTACTAGATTATTAACATTAATATGTCACTACTAGATTATTAAACAGTAATAATAATGTCCACTACAAGATTATAACATGTAATAATTCACTACTAGATTATTAACATGTAAATAATGTCTCTACTAGATTATTAACAATGTAAAATAGTCACTACTAGATTCTTAACATGTAATAAATTAATGTCACTACTAGGATTATTAACAGTAATAAATGTCACTACTAGATTATAACATGTAATAAATGTCACTACTAGATAATTAACATGTAATAACATTTCACTAGTGGCACATTATTACATGTTAATATTCTAGTGTGACATTATTACAGTTAATAATCTAGTAGTGACCCTATTACATGTTAATAATCTAGTTAGGGTTGACTTATACATGTTAAAAAATCTAGTAAGACATTATTACATGTTAAATAACTAGTCAGTGACATTATTACATTTAATCAACTAGTAGTGACATTATTACATGTTTAATAAACTGTAGTGACATTATTACATGTTAATAATCTAGTAGTGACATTATACACATTTAAAAAATCTAGTATGACATTATTACATGTTAATAATCTAGTAGTGACATTATACATGTTAATAATCTAGTAGTGACATTATTACATGTTAATAATCTAGTAGTGACATTATTACATGTTAATAAATAGTAGGACATTATTACATGTTAATTAATCTAGTAGTGACATTATTACTGTTAATAATCCTAGTAGTGAATTATTACATTTTAAATAATCAGTAGTGACATTATTACATGTTAATAATCTAGTAGTGACATTATTACATGTTAATAATTAGTAGTGAAAATTATAATGTTAATAATCTAGTAGTGACATTATTACATGTTAATAATCTAGTAGTGACATTATTCCATGTTAATAATCTAGTAGTGACATTATTACATGTTAATAATCTAGTAGTGACATTATTACATGTTAATAATCTAGTAGTGACATTATTACATGTTAATAATCTAGTAGTGACATTATTACATGTTAATAATCTAGTAGTGACATTATTACATGTTAATAATCTAGTAGTTACATTATTACATGTTAATAATCTAGTAGTGACATTATTACATGTTAATAATCTATTAGTGACATTATTACATGTTAATAATCTAGTAGTGACATTATTACATGTTAATAATCTAGTAGTGACATTATTACATGTTAATAATCTAGTAGTGACATTATTACATGTTAATAATCTAGTATTGAATTATTACATGTTAATAATTTAGTAGTGACATTATTACATGTTAATAATCTAGTAGTGACATTATTACATGTTAATAATCTAGTAGTGACATTATTACATGTTAATAATCTAGTAGTGACATTATTACATGTTAATAATCTAGTAGTGACATTATTACATGTTAATAATCTAGTAGTGACATTATTACATGTTAATAATCTAGTAGTGACATTATTACATGTTAATAATCTAGTAGTGACATTATTGAATGTTAATAATCTAGTAGTGACATTATTACATGTTAATAATCTAGTAGTGACATTATTACATGTTAATAATCTAGTAGTGACATTATTACATGTTAATAATCTAGTAGTGACATTATTACATGTTAATAATCTAGTAGTGATATTATTACATGTTAATAATCTAGTAGTGACATTATTACATTTTTAATCTAGTAGTGAATTATTTCCCATGTTAATAATCTAGTGTGACATTATTACATGTTAATAATCTAGTAGTGACATTATTACATGTTAATAATCTAGTAGTGACATTATTACATGTTAATAATCTAGTAGTGACATTATTACATGTTAATAATCTAGTAGTGACATTATTACATGTTAATAATCTAGTAGTGACATTATTACATGTTAATAATCTAGTAGTGACATTATTACATGTTAATAATCTAGTAGTGACATTATTACATGTTAATAATTTAGTAGTGACATTATTACATGTTATTAATCTAGTAGTGACATTATTACATGTTAATAATCTAGTAGTGACATTATTACATGTTAATAATCTAGTAGTGACATTATTACATGTTAATAATCTAGTAGTGACATTATTACATGTTAATAATCTAGTAGTGACATTATTACATGTTAATAATCTAGTAGTGACATTATTACATGTTAATAATCTAGTAGTGACATTATTACATGTTAATAATCTAGTAGTGACATTATTACATGTTAATAATCTAGTAGTGACATTATTACATGTTAATAATTAGTAGTGACATTATTACATGTTAATAATTAGTGTGACATTATTACATGTTAATAATCTGTAGTGACATTATTACTTTGTTAATAATCTAGTAGTGACATTATTAATGTTAATAATCTAGTAGTAGAAAATTATTACATGTTAATAATCTAGTAGTGACATTATTACATGTTAATAATCTAGTAGTGACATTATTACATGTTAATAATCTAGTAGTGACATTATTACATGTTAATAATCTAGTAGTGACATTATTACATGTTAATAATCTAGTAGTGACATTATTACATGTTATAATTAGTAGTGACATTATTACATGTTAATAATCTAGTAGTGAATTATTTGTAGTGACATTATTACATGTTAATAATCTAGTAGTGACATTATTACATGTTAATAATCTAGTAGTGACATTATTACATGTTAATAATCTAGTAGTGACATTATTACATGTTAATAATCTAGTAGTGACATTATTACATGTTAATAATCTAGTAGTGACATTATTACATGTTAATAATCTAGTAGTGACATTATTACATGTTAATAATCTAGTAGTGACATTATTACATGTTAATAATCTAGTAGTGACATTATTACATGTTAATAATCTAGTAGTGACATTATTCCATGTTAATAATCTAGTAGTGACATTATTACATGTTAATAATCTAGTAGTGACATTATTACATGTTAATAATCTAGTAGTGACATTATTACATGTTAATAATCTAGTAGTGACATTATTACATGTTAATAATCTAGTAGTGACATTATTACATGTTAATAATCTAGTAGTGACATTATACATGTTAATAATCTAGTAGTGACATTATTACATGTTAATAATCTAGTAGTGACATTATTACATGTTAATAATCTAGTAGTGACATTATTACATGTTAATAATCTAGTAGTGACATTATTACATGTTAAATAACTAGTAGTGACATTATTACATGTTAATAATCTAGTAGTGACATTATTACATGTTAATAATCTAGTAGTGACATTATTACATGTTAATAATCTAGTAGTGACATTATTACATGTTAATAATCTAGTAGTGACATTATTACATGTTAATAATCTAGTAGTGACATTATTACATGTTAATAATCTAGTAGTGACATTATTACATGTTAATAATCTAGTAGTGACATTATTACATGTTAATAATCTAGTAGTGACATTATTACATGTTAATAATCTAGTAGTGACATTATTACATGTTAATAATCTAGTAGTGACATTATTACATGTTAATAATCTAGTAGTGACATTATTACATGTTAATAATCTAGTAGTGACATTATTACATGTTAATAATCTAGTAGTGACATTATTACATGTTAATAATCTAGTAGTGACATTATTACATGTTAATAATCTAGTAGTGACATTATTACATGTTAATAATCTAGTAGTGACATTATTACATGTTAATAATCTAGTAGTGACATTATTACTTGTTAATAATCTAGTAGTGACATTATTACATGTTAATAATCTAGTAGTGACATTATTACATGTTAATAATCTAGTAGTGACATTATTACATGTTAATAATCTAGTAGTGACATTATTACATGTTAATAATCTAGTAGTGACATTATTACATGTTAATAATCTAGTAGTGACATTATTACATGTTAATAATCTAGTAGTGACATTATTACATGTTAATAATCTAGTAGTGACATTATTGAATGTTAATAATCTAGTAGTGACATTATTACATGTTAATAATCTAGTAGTGACATATTATTTAATTAGTGTAATTACTTACATGTTAATAATCTAGTAGTGACATTATTCCATGTTAATAATCTAGTAGTGACATTATTCCATGTTAATAATCTAGTAGTGACATTATTACATGTTAAAATTCTAGTTAGATATAACATGTTAAAATCTAGTGTGACATTATACATGTTAATAATCTAGTAGTGACATTATTACATGTTAATAATCTAGTAGTGACATTATTACATGTTAATATTCTAGTAGTGACATTATTACATGTTAATAATTAGTGTGACTTATTAATGTAATAATCTAGTAGTGACATTATTACATGTTATAATCGTAGTGACATTATTACATGTTAATAATCTAGTTAGTGACATTATTACATGTTAATAAATTAGTAAATTTTATTTAATCTAGTATGACATTATTACATGTTAATAATTAGTAGTGACATTATACATGTTAATAATCTAGTAGTAAAAATTATTACAATTTATTTTTAAAAAATCTAGTAGTGACATTATTACTGTTAATAATCTAGTAGTGACATTATTACATGTTAATAATCTTGGGATACATTATTACATGTTAATAATCTAGTATGACATTATTACATGTTAATAATTTTAGTAGTGACATTATTACTTTTAAATTTAATCTAGTATTGAAATTATTACATGTTAATAATTTTAGTAGTGACATTATTACATGTTAATAATCTAGTGTGACATTATTACATGTTATAATCTGGTGAAATTAATTTAATAATAGTAGTATTAAATTTAAAAATTAAAAAAAATTTAAAATTTTTAAAAAAAATTTTAAGTTAATAATCGTAGTGAAATTAAGTTAAAATTAGTAGTGACATTATTAAGTTAATAATTTAGCCCGTATTCATGAAATAATAGGTAGTAACATTATTACATGTTAAAATTATATAATTAAATTAATATAGAGTGATTTTACATGTTATAATCTAGTAAGAAATTACATGTTAAAAATTTAATATGAAATTAATACATGTTAATAAATAGTAGTGAATTATTACATGTTTAAATTAAAGTAATTTATGTAATAATTAAAAATTTTCAGTTTTAACATTTTTAATGTTATAATAGTAGTGACATTATTACATGTTAATAATCTAGTAGTGACATTTTACATGTTAATAATTATTTAATTATTACATGTTAATAATCAAATAGTGATATTAATTTTAAATTTAATATTGTAGTGACATTATTCCATGTTAATAATCTAGTAGTGACATTATTACATGTTAATAATCTAGTAGTGACATTATTACATGTTAATAATCTAGTAGTGACATTATTACATGTTAATAATCTAGTAGTGACATTATTACATTTTAAATAATCTAGTAGTGACATTATTACATGTTAATAATCTAGTAGTGACATTTTACTGTAATATCTAGTAGTGAACATTATTACATGTTAATTATCTATTAGTGACTTATTACCATGTTAATAATCTAGTTGTGACAATATTACATATTATAATCTAGTAGTGGACTCATAATTACATGTTAATAATCTAGTAGTGTCATTATTACATTGTTAATATCTAGTTGTGACATTATTAATGTTAATAATTCTAGTAGTGGCATTATTTACATGTGAATAATCTTGTAGTGTCATTATAACATGTTAATAATCTAGTTGTGACACTATTACATGTTAACAATCTAAGTAGTGACTTATTACATGTTAATAATTAGTAGTGACATTCTTATCATGTTTAACAATCTAGTAGTGACATTATTACATGTTAATAATGTAGTAGTGACATTATTAATGTTAATTATCTCGTTGTGACATTATTACCTGTTAATAATGTAGGCGTGACCATTATTACTTGTTAATAATGTAGTAGTGACATTATTACATGTTAATAATCTAGTGTGACATTATTACATGTTAAAATGTATAGTGTTATTATTACAGGTTAATAATGTAGTTAGTGGACATTATTACATGTTAATAATCTAGTAGTGACATTATTACATGTTAATAATCTTGTAGTGACCCATTATTACTTGTTAATAATGTTAGTAGTGACATTATTACATGTTTATAATCTAGTAGTGGACATTATTACATGTTAATAATCTAGTAGTGCTTATTTACATGTTAATAATCTAGTAGTGACATTATTACTTGTTAATAATTAGTGTGCATATTACATGTTAATATCTGTAGTGACATTATTAATGTTAATAATCATAGTTGTGACATTTATTACATGTTATTAATTTGTAGTGACTTATTACATGTATTAATAATCTAGTAGTGTCATTATTACATGTTAATAATCTAGTAGTGCATATTCATGTAAATTAGTTGTGACCTTATTACATGTTAATAATCTAGTAGTGACATTATTACATGTTAATAATCTAGTATTGACATATATACTTGTTAATAATCTATTTGTGACTTATTACATGTTAATAATCTAGTAGTTACATTATTACAGGTTAATAATCTAGTAGTGACATTATTACATGTAATAATCTAGAATTGACATTATTACATGTTAATAAACTAGTAGGACATTATTACATGTTAATATTAAGTAGTAGTGACATTATTAATGTTAATAATCTAGTAGTGACATTATTAATGTTAATCATCTAGGATATAATCAGATCACTTTCTAGTTGTAGCTACATGAGAGTAAAAGGTAGTGGGGATACAAGGCGAATAGAAGCATCGGGAAGAGAGAGGTGAAGGTTTATAAATTAAAAAGAGGAGGCAGTTAGGGTAAGATATAAACAGCTATTGGAGGATAGATTGGGCTAATCGAGAGGCATAGGCAATGGGGTCGAAGAGGTATGGGGTAGGGGTTTAAAAATGTAGTGTTAGAGTGTTCAGCAGAGTTTGTGGTTACAGGAAAGTGGGTTGCAGAGGGAAGAGGAGCGATGGTGGAATATGATGTAAAGAGAGTAGTAAGGGAGAAAAGTTGTATGAGAAGTTTTTACAATGTAGAAGTGATGCAGGAGGGAAGAGTATATGGAGGAAAAAGAGAGTGGTTAAGAGAGTGGTGAAGCATATGTAAAAAGAGAGCAAATGAGGAGTGGGTGAGATGTTTATCAACAAATTTTGTTGAAAATACAGAAAAGTTTGGAGTGAGATTAACAAGTTAAGAAAGCCTAGGAAAAAATGGATTTGTCAGTTAAAATAGAAGAGGAGAGTTATTAAATGGAGAGGTTAGAGGTATTGGGACGATGGAAGGAATTATTTGGAGGAATTGTTAAATGTTGATGAGATAGGGAAGCTGTGATTTCGTGTATTAGGGCAAGGGCGGATAAAGGGGGGGGGAATACATCTTGTAGGAGTGAGGAAGAGCCAGTTTGTGAGTTAAATTTAAATCAAATAAAAACCCCCCCCCGCCCTGGGGGGTAAGTTTGTTGAGGCAGTAGGTATAAGAAAGTGGGTAAGGCAGCCGGGATTGATGGGATAAAGATAGGAAATGTTAAAAGCAGGTGGGGATATAGTTTTGGAGTGGTTGGTGCAATTGTTTAAAATGTATGGGAAGAGGGTAAGGTACCTAGGGATTGGCAGAGAGTGCATGCGTAGTTCCTTTGTATATAGGCAAAATAATTAAAGGGGATAAAAGAGAGTGCAAAAATTATAGGGGGGATAAGTCTGTTGAGTGTACTGGTTATAGTGTATGGAGAGTTATAATTGAAAGAATTAGAGTAAGACGGCAATAGGAAAGCAGATGAACATGGAGGTTTAAGGAAAGGTAGGGGGTGTTGTGGACAAGGTTGTTTACAGTGAAAAATATAAGTGAACCAGTATTTAGGATAAGGCTTTAGAGGTTCTTTGGCTTATGGAGTTGGAAAAGGCGTATGAAGGGTTGGATAGGGGGGCAATGGGCAGATGTTGCAAGTGTATGTGTAGGGGTAGGTTTTATGAAAGCAGTGAAGAGTTTTTACTGAGGATAGGTGAGGTCAAGTGTTAGAGTATGGTAGGAAAGAGGGAAATTTTTTCCAGTAAAAGTAGGCCTTAGACAAGGATGTGTGATGTCACCGGGTTGTTTAATATATTTTTAGATGGGGTTCTAAGAGAAGTAAAATGCGGAGGGTTCTTGGCAAGAGGTCGTGGTAGTTTAAAAGATAAAGAATCACACACAAAAGTGGTGAGTTGTCACAGCTGCTCTTTGCTGATGACACTGTTGCTCTTGGAGATTCTGAAGAGAAGTTGCAGAGATTGGTGGATGATTTGGTAGGGGTGCAAAAGAAGAAAATTAAAGGTGAATACAGGAAAGAGTAAGGGTTATGAGGATGTACTAACAAAAAGATTAGGTGATGAAAGACTTGAATATCAGATGGAGGAGAGAGTATGGAGGAGGTGAACGTATCAGATATTTGGGAGAGTGGACGTGTCAGCGGATGGGGTCTATGAAAGCTGAGGATGAATCAGAGAATTGATGAGGGAAAAAGAGTGAGTGGTTGCACTTAGAGTCCTGTGGAGACCAAAGTAACTTTGTCCTTGGAGGCAAAGAGGGGAATGTATGAGAGTATAGTTTTACCAAACGCTCTTTTTATGGGGTGTGAACGTGGGTGATGAAGTTGCAGCGAGGAGAAGGCTGGAGCAGTGGAGATGTCATTTGTATGAGGGCCAATGTGTGTGGTGTGAATATAATGCATGAGAATTCGTGTTTGGAAGTTAGGAGGAGGTGCGGGTTACCAAAACTGGTCTGTCCAGAGGGCTTGAGGAAGGTTGTTGAGGTGGTCGGACCATGTAGAGAGGAATGGACGCGAAACAGAATGACTTCAAGAGTGTTATCAGTCTGCTAGTGGAAGGAAGGCGGGGTAGGGGTCGGCTAGGAAGGGTTGGAGGGAGGGGGTAAAGGAGGTTTGTTTGTGCGTGGGGCTTGGGGACTTCCAGCAGGCATGCTTGAGCGTGTTTGATAGGAGTGAATGGAGACATTGGTTTTTATACTTGCGGCTGTTGGAGTGTGAGCAAAGTAACTATTTATGAAGGGATTCAGGAATCCGGCAGGCCGGACTTGAGTCTGGAGATGGGAAGTTCAGTGCCTGCACTTTGAAGGAGGGGGGTGTTAATGTGGCAGTTTAAAAACATGTAGTGTAAAGCACCCTTCTGGCAAGGACAGTGATGGAAATGAAATGATGGTGCAAGTTTTTCTTTTTCGGGCCACCCGCCTTGGTGGATTCGGCCCGGTGTGATAATAAAAAAATAAATAAAAAATCTAGTAGTGACATTATTACATGTTAAAATCTAGTATAGTTTGTTGACATTATTACATTGTTATAATCTAGAGTGACATTATTACATGTAATAATCTAGTAGTGACATTATTTCCATGTTAATAATCTAGTTGTGTCATTATTCCATTGTTTGTTAATATAATCTAGTAGTGTACATTATTACATGTTAATAATCTAGTAGTGGGACATTATTACTTTTAATAATCTAGTAAGTGACATGTTTAACATGTTACTAATCTAGTTTTCGTGACATTATTACATTTGTTATTAATCTAGTAGTGACATTATTACATGTAATAATTTCTAGTAAGTGACTTATTAACATGTGGTTACTACTAATTAGTAGATGTCATTATTACAGTGTTAATAATCTAGTAGTGATATATTACATGTTAAGTTTTAGTAGTGACTTTTTACATGTGAATAAATGTAGTAGTGGACATTTATTACATGTTAATAATCTATTAGTGACTTTAGTACATGTTAATAATCTAGTAGTGACATTATTACATGTAATAATCTAGGAGTGACTTTATTACATGTTAATAATGTAGTAGTGGACAGTATTACATTGTTAATAATCTAGTAAGTGTCTTTTATTACATGTTAATATAATGTAGTAGTGACCCCATTTTTACATGTTAATAATCTAGTAGTGTCCTTTATTACATGTTATAATCTAGTAGTGACTTTATTAATTGTGAATAATCTAGTTAATAGTGACATTATTACAGTTAATAATTATAGTAAGTGGACATTGATTACATGTTAATAATTAGTAGTGGACATTTTACATGTTAATAATCTAGTAGTGACATTATTCATGGTTAATAATCTAGTAGTGGACATTATTTACCATGTTAATAATTAGTAGTGACATTATTACATGTTAATAATTAGTTAGTGACATTATTACTCATGTTAATAATCTAGTAGTGACATTATTTCCATGTTTAATAATATAGTAGTAGTGACATTTATTACCATGGTTAGAACTTAGTAGTGACCATTATTACATATTAATAATCTAGTTGTGAAACTTTATTAACATGTTATTAATCTAGTCGTGACTTTATTACATGTTAATATTAGTAGTGGCATTATTTTTTGTTAATATAATCTAGTAGTGACAATTAGTACATGTTTTATAATATAGGAGTGTCATTATTTCATGTTATATAATCTAGTAGTGACATTATTACATGTTAAGAATATAGTAGTGGCCATTATTACTTGTTATTTTCTAGTAGTGCATTATTACATGTTAATATTAGTAGTGACATTTATTACATTGTTAATAATCTAAGTAGTGGCTTTTATTACTTGTTTTAATCTAGTAGTGACATTTTTCCATGTTTATAATCTAGTAGTGGACTTTGTACACATGCTAATAATATAGTAGTGACATTATTTACATTTGTTTATAATATTGAGTAGAGTGACTTTATTACATGTTAATAATCTTAGTTAGTGACATTATTACATGTTAATAATCTAGTAGTGACATTTTACATGTTAAATAATCTAGTAGTGTCATTATTACATGTTTAATAATTCTTGTAGTGACATTATTAACATGTTAATAATCTAGTTAGTGGACATTTATTACATGTTTAATAATCTAGTAGTGACTTTTATTACATGTTATTAATCTAGTAGTGACCATATTACATGTTTAATAAATGTAGTAGTGCCATTATTACTTGTTAATAATCTAGTAGTGACCCTTTATTACATGGTTTAATAATGTAGTAGTGAATGACATGATTACATTTAATAATCTAGTAGTCCATTATTACATGTTAATATCTAGTTGTGGAATTATTTACGTTGGTATTAATCTTGTAGTGAAAATTATTTCATGTTAATAATGTAGAGTGACCATTATTAACATGTTAATATTCTTGTAGTGATATTATAATTTGTTAATTTATCTAGTAGTGACATTATTACATGTGTTTTTTTATATATCTTGTAGTGACATTATTACATGTTTGTGTTAATATTCTAGTTCGTGTACATTTGTACATGTTAATAATCTAGTAGTGACCATTAATTACAGGTTAATAATCTGTAGTGAAATTATTAAATGTTAAAAATCTAGTAGTAGTGAATTATTAATGTTTATTAATCTAGTAGTGACCAAGAATTAATGTTAATAATCTAGTAGTGACATTATTACATGTTAATAATGTAGTAGTGGACATTATTACATGTTAATAATGTGTAGTGACATTATTACATGTAATAATTAGTAGTGACATTATTACATTGTTTTATAATTGTAGTAGGGACATTATTACATGTTAATAAATCTAGTTGTGACATTCTTTACATTGGTAATAATCTAGTAGTGACATTTATTACATGTTAATTATTAGTAGTGACATTTTAAATGTTAATAATCTTGTAGTGACATTATTACTTGTTAATAATCTAGTAGTGACATTATTACATGTTAATAAGCTAGTAGTGACCAATATTACATATGTTAATAATCTAGTAGTGACATTATTACTTGTTAATATTCTAGTAGTGCATTATTACATGTTAATATCTAGTTGTGACTGTATTTCATGTTTAATAATCTAGTAGTGACATTATCTAAATGTTAATAATCTAGTAGTGACATTATTACATGTTAATAATCTAGTTTTGTACATTAATTACTTGTTTATTAATCTAGTAGTGGACATGTATTACCCCCCCCCCCCTGTTAATAATCTAGTAGTGACTTTATTACATGTAATAATCTAGTTGTGGTCATATTACTTTAATAATCTAGTAGTGACATTTTACTTGTTAATAATTCTAGTTGTGACATTATTACATGTTAATAATCTAGTTTGTGACATGAAGACAGTTAATATCTAGTAGTGACATTATTACATGTTACTAATTAGTAGTGAAATTATTACCATGTTAATAATATAGTAGTGACATTAATTACATGTTTAATAATCTAGTATGACATTATTACATGTTAGTAATCTAGTAGTGACATTATTACATGTTAATTAATCTAGAGTAGTGACATTATTAATGTTTAATAATCTAGTAGTGAACATTATTTATTGTTAATAATCTAGTAAGTGACTTTATTACATGGTTAATAATATTGTAGTGACAGTATTAATGTTAATAATTAGTAGTGACATTATTACCATGTTATATCTTGTTTGTGACATTATTACATGTTAATAATGTAGTAGTTGGACATATTTATATGTATTAATCTAGTAGTGACATTATTACATATTTGAATAATCTGTAGTGACTTATTACATGCTAATAAATCTAGTAGTGAATTATTCTTGTTAATTTCTGTTATGACTTTATTACATGTTAATAATCTAGTTGTGACATTATTACATGTTAATAATCTAGTAGTGACATTATTCATGTTAATAATCTAGTAGTGACATTATTACATGTTAATAATTAGTAGAGTGACATTATTACATGTTAATATCTAGTAGTACATTTATTACATGTTAATAATCTAGTAGTGACATTTATTACATGTTTATATTCTAGTAGTGACATTATTACATGTTAATAATCTAGTAGTGACTTATACATGTTATTAATTCTAGTAGTGACATTTTTCATGGTAATAATCTAGTTGTGACATTATTACATGTTAATAATCTTTTAGTGATTTAGTACATGTTAATAATCTAGTAGTGAATTATTACATGTTAATAATCTAGTAGTGCATTATTTCATGTTAATAAATTCTATTTAGTGAATTATTACCTGTTAATATTCTTGTAGTGACATTATTACATGTTAATAATCTAGTTGTGACATTATTACATGTTAATAATCTAGTAGTGACATTATAAAAATGTTTATTAATCTAGTTAGTGACATTTAATTACTCGTTAACAAGCTAGTAGTGACATTATTACATGTTAATAATCTTGTTGTGCATTATTACATGTTTAACAACTCTTGTAGTGACATTATTCCATGTTAATAATCTATGTTGTGAATATTATTACAATGTTAATAATCTAGTAGTGATATTTATTACTTGTTAATAATCTGTAGTGACATTATTACTTGTTTCTTAATAATCTAGTAGTGGACATTATTACTTGTTTATTATCTAGTAGTGACATTATTACATGTTAATAATTAGTAGTGACATTATTTACTTGTATAATCTAGTTGTGACATTATTACATGTTAATAATTTGTGTGACTTTATTACATGTTAATAATCTAGTAGTGACATTATTACATGTTAATAATCTAGTAGTGACATTTTTACATGTTAATAAAATCTAGTTAGTGACATTATACATAGTGTAATATTCTATGTAGTGACATTATTACTGTTAATAATTCTTAGTGACATTTTACATGTTAATAATCTAGTAGTGAAATTTATTACATGTTAATAATTTGTAGTGGTACATTATTACATGTTAAATAATCTAGTTAGTGACCATTATTACATGTTAATAATCTAGTAGTGACATTATTTACATGTTAATTATCTTGTCAGTGACATTATTACAGGTTAATAATCTAGTATAGTTGACAATTATTACATGTTAATATTCTAGTAGTGACATTTATTTACATGTTATAATTAGTTGTGAATTATTACATGTTAATAGATGTAGTAGTGACATTATTACTTTTTAATAATGTAGTTAGGTGACATTATTACATGTTAATAATTCTAGTAGTGACATTATTACATGTTAATATTGTAGTAGAGACAGTATTACATGTTAATTATGTAGTAGTGACATTATTATTTAATAATCTAGTTGTGACATTATTACATTGTTAATATGTAAGTAGTGATATTATTACATGTTAATAATGTAGTAGTGACTTTATTACATGTTAATATCTAGTAGTGTCATTATTACTTGTTACTAAACTAGTTGTGACATTAATACATGTAATTAATGTAAGTAGTGAACATTATTACATGTTAATAATCAGTAGTGAACAATTATTTCATGTTAATAATCTAGTAGATTGACATTATTACATGTTATTAATATAGTAGTGACATTATTAAATGTTAATAATCTAGTGTGACATTATTACATGTTTATAATCTAGTAGGACCTTATTACATGTTAAGAATTAGTTGTGACATTCTTAAATGTTAATAATCTAGTAGTGACATTTTTAATGTTCAAAATCTAGTAGTGACATTTTACTGTTAATAATCTGTAGAAATTTTATGACATTATTAACATGTTTATAACTATAGTAGTGACATTATTCATGTTAATAATCTAGTAGTGACATTATTACATGTTAATAATCTTAGTAGTGGACATTATTACTTGTTAATAATATAGTAAGTTGACATTATAAATGTTATAATCTAGTAGGTACATTATTACATGTTAATAATCTTGTAGTGACATTCTTACATGTTAATAATCTAGTAGTGACATTATTACATGTTAATAATCTAGTAGGAACTTTATTTAATGTTAATAATTCTAGTAGTGACATTTACTTGTTAGAAGCTAGTGTGACATTTATTACATGTTTAAATCAGTAGTGACTTTATTACTTGTTAATAATATTGTAGTGACATTATTACATGTTAATAAATCTAGTAGTTACATTATTACATGTTAATAATCTAGTAGTGACATTTTTACATTAATATTAGTAGGTTGTGAACATTATACATTATTAATTAATCTGTAGTGGACTTTATTACATGTTATAATCTAGTAGTGACATTATTACATGTTAATAATCTAGTAGTGACATTATTACATGTTAATAATCTTGTAGTGACATTATTACATGTTAATAATCTAGTAGTGACATTATTACATGTTAATAATCTAGAGTGACCATTTTACTGGTAATAATCCTAGTAGTGACATTAACTCCATGGTAATTATCTAGTAGTGACATTATTACAGGTTAATACTCTAAAGTAGTGACATTTATTACTTGTTAATAATCTAGTAGTGACATTATTACATGTTAATAATCTTGTTGTGAAATTATTACATGTTAGTATTCTAGTAGTGCATTATTTACAAGTTAATATCTAGTGTGACATTTGATTACATGTTAATAATCTGGTAGTGACATTATTAACAGTTAATAATCTAGTAGTGACATTTAATACATGTTAATAATATAGTATGTGACATTATTACATGTTATTAATCTAGTAGTGAATTTTTACATGTTAATAATCTAGTTGTGACATATTACATGGTATTAATGCTAGTAGTGAATTATTATATGTTATATAATCTAGATAGTGACATTATTACATATTAATTATCTTGTAGTGTGACATTATTACATGCTAATAATCTAGTATATGACATTATTCCATGTTAATAATCTAGTAGTGTACATTATTACATGTTAATAATTAGTAGTGACATTATTACATGTTTTATAATCTATAGTGACATTATTTCTGTTAATAAATCTAGTAGTGGGGGGGGGGGGGGGGGGGGGGGGGGGGGGGGGGGGGGGGGGGGGGGGGGGGGGGGGGGGGGGGGGGGTATTATTAATGTTAATATTAGTAGTGACATTATTACATGTAATAATCTAGTAGTGACATTATTACATGTTATTAATCCTAGTTAGTGAAATTTATTAAATGTTAATTAATTAGTAGTGACAATTATTACTTGTTAAAATCTAGTAGTGAATTATTAATGTTAATAATCTAGTATGTGAACATTATTACATGTTAATAATCTCAGTAGTGGACATTATTACATGTTAATAAATCTTTTAGTGAATTATTACATGTTAATAATCTAGTCGTGACATTATTAAATGTTAATAATCTTTGTAGGTAGGGACTTTTTTACATGTTAATAATCTAGTTGAGTGACATTATTACATGTTATAATATGTAGTGACATTATTTAATGTTTATAATTCTGTTGTGACATTTTTACATGGTTAATAATCTAGTTGTGACATTATTTCTTGGTAATAATCTAGTAGTGACTTTATTACGTTAATAATCTAGTAGTGACATTATTAATTGTTAACAATCTAGTAGTGAACATTATTACATGTTATTAATCTAGTAGTGACTTTATTACATCGTTAACTATCTAGTTGTGACTTTATTCCATGTTAATAATCTAGTAGTGACATTATTACATGTAATTAATCTAGTAGTGACATTATACATGTTAATAATCTAGTAGAGGACATTATTACATGTTAATAATCTAGTAGTGACATTATTACATGTTAATAAATCTTGTGTGACATTATTTACATGTTTATAATCTAGTAGTGATCTTTATTACATGTTAATAATTTGTAGTGAATTATTACATGTTAATAATCTAGTAGTGAACATTATTACTTGGTAATAATCTGTAGTGACATTATTACATGTTTATAATCTAGTGTGTCATATTACATGTTAATAATCTAGTAGTGGACATTATTACATGTTAATAATCTAGTAGTGAACTTTAGTACATGGTTAATAATCTAGTAGTGAATTAGTACATGTTAATAATCTGAGTAGTGTCATTATGTACTTGTTATTAATCTTGTAGTGACATTATTACATGTTAATAATATAGTTGTGACTTTATTACATGTTTAATAATCTAGTAGCTGGACATTATTACATGTTAATATCTAGTAGTGACATTATGACATGTTAATAATCTGTTGTGACATTATTACATGTTAATATCTAGTAGTGAATTATTACATGTTAATAATCTAGTAGTGACATTATTACATGTTAATAATCTAGTAGTGACATTATACATGTTAATAATCTAGTAGTGACATTATTACATGTTAATAAATCTAGTTTGACATTAGTACATGTTAATAATCTAGTGTGAATTATTACATGTTAATAATGTAGTAAGTGACATTATTTCATGTTAATAATCTTGTCTGTGCATTATTACATGTTAATAATGTAGTAGTATATTATTACATGTTAAATAATGTGAGTAGTGACATTATTACATGTAATTTAGTAGTGACATTATTTAACATAGGCGTAGTATATGTTAGAGTGCCACTGTTTGGTTGCAGTAGTGACATTATTACATGTTAATAATGTACGTAGAAAAAACTGACATTCTTAACATGTTAATAATCTGTAGTGACAGTATTACATTAGTTAATATCTAGTAGGGGACATTATACTTGTTAATAATCTAGTAGTGACATTATTATGTTAATAATCTAGTAGTGACATTATTACATGTTAAAAATCTAGTAGTGGACCATTATTACATGTTAATAATCTAGTAGTGACATTATTACATGTTAATAATCTAGTAGAGAATTATTACATGTTAATAATCTAGTAGTGACATTATTACATGTTAATAATTATAGTAGTGACATTATTAAATTGTTAATAATATAGTAGTCGACATTATTACATGTTAATAATGTAGTAGTGATTTTATTACATGTTAATAATCGTAGTAGTGACATTTTAACATGTTAATAATCTAGTAGTGACAGTTTTACATGTTTATAATCTTGTAGTGACATTATTAAATGTTAATAATGTAGTAGTAGTCTTTATTACAGTTATTAAGTCTAGTGTGACATTATTACATGTTAATTATCTAGTAGTGCATTATTACATGTTTAATAATATAGTAGTGCATTATTACATGTTAATAATCTAGTAGTGACATTATGACAGTAATAATCTAGTATGGACATTATTACATGTTAATAATCTTGTAGTGACATTATTCATGTTATATTCTAGTAGTGACATTATTAATGTTAATAATCTAGTAGTGACATTAATTACATTGTTATTAATCTAGTAGTGGACATTATTACCTGTTAATAATCTATGTGACATTATTACTGTTAATAATCTAGTAGTTTACATTATTAATGTTATTATTCTAGTAGTGACATTAATTACATGTTAATATCTAGTAGTGACTTTATTACATGTGTAATAATCTAGTAGTGAACATTATTAATGTTATAAATCTTAGTAGTGAACTTATTATCATGTTAATAAATCTAGTTGTGGACATTATTACATGTTAATAATCTAGTAGTGACATTATTACATGTTATAATAATCTAGTAGTGGACATTATTACATGTTAATAATTAGTTAGTGTCATTATTCAGGTTAATAAATCTAGGTGTGACATTATTACATGTTAATAATTCTAGTAGTGACATTATTAATGTTAATAATCTAGTAGTGACATTATTACAGTTAATAATCTAGTTAGTGACAGTATTTCATGTTATTAATGTAGTAGTGACATTAATACATGTTAATAAATCTAGTTAGTGTCTTGTATTACTATGTTAATAATCTAGTAGAATGACATTATTACAGGTTAATATTCTAGTTGAGAATTATTACATGTTAATTATCTAGTAGTGCATATATTACATGGTTAATATCTAGTAGAGTGTCATTATTACTTGTTATTAATCTAGTAGTGACAATATTAACATGTTATTAACTTGTTAGTGACATTATTACATGTTATAATCTAGTAGTGACATTATTACTGTTAATATTCTTGTAGTGACATTATTACATGTTAATATCATGTAATGACATTATTACATGTTTAATAATCTAGTAGTGAACATTAGTACATGTTTAATAATCTAGTAGTTCATTAGTTTACTTGTTAATAATATAGAGTAGTGACATTATTACAGTTAATAATCTAGTAGTGACATTTATTAACATGTTAATATTAGTAGTGACATTTTACATGTTAATAATCTTGTATGTGACATTATTCCTTGTTAATATTTAGTAGTGACATTATTACATGTTAATAATCTTGTAGTGTCATTATTAATGGTTTATAATCTAGTAGTGGACATTATTACATGTTAATAATCTAGTAGTGACATTATTACATGTTAATAATCTAGTAGTGACATTATTACATGTTAATAATGTAGTAGTGACATTATTACATGTTAATAATCTAGTAGTGACATTATTACATGTTAATAATCTAGTAGTGACATTATTACATGTTAATAATCTAGTAGTGACATTATTACATGTTAATAATCTTGGAGTGACATTTTTTACATGTTAATAATCTAGTAGTGAAGTTATTACATGTTTAATCTAGTAGTGACTGATTACATGTTTATATGTAGTAGTGACATTTTTTATTGTTAAAATCTAGTAGTGAATTATTACATGTTAATAATCTCTGTAGTGACATTCTTACATGTTAATAATTCTAAGTAGTTAATTATTACATGTTATATATAGTAGTGTCATTATTACATGTTTAATAATCTAGTAGTGAACCACTTATTACATGTTAATATCTGTGTTGTGACATTATTACCTGTTAATAATATAGTAGTGACATTATTTAAGTAATTACCTAGTAGTGGACATTATTGCATGTTTAATAATCTTGTGTGGGACATTATCTACATGTTTAATAATCTAGTAGGGACATTATTACTGTTTATAATCTAGTAGTGACATTCATTACATGTTAATAATATTCTAGTTGTGATATTCATGACATGTTAATAATTTTGTAGTGACATTATTACATGTTTATTATATTCTAGTAGTGACTTTATTACATGTTAATAATCTAGTAGTGAAATTATTTCATGTTATAATCTAGTTGTGACATTTATTTACATGTAATAATCTAGTTAGTGGACAGTTATTACATGTTAATAATCTAGTAATGTCATTATTACATGTTAATAATCTAGTAGTGACATTATTACATGTAATAATCTAGTAGCTGACTTTATTACATGTTATTAATTATGTGAGTTGGAAATTATTACATGTTAATTAATCTAGTAGTGTCATATTCATGGTTAATTTAACTAGTAGTGACATTATTAATGTTAATAATCAGTAGTCACATTAATACATGTTAATATATCTAAAGAAGTGACATTATTACTGTTAATATCTAGTAGTGACATATTACATGTTAATAATTAGTAGTGACATTATTACTGTTATAAAAAAGCCACTAAACCTGTAGTTCATTCGCACTATATGGCAAACATTTAGCACACTATGGCAAACATTCAACACACTATGGTAAACATTCAACACACTATCGTAAACATTTCAACACACTTTGGCAAACATTCAGACACTATGGCAAACATTCAACACACTATGGAAACATTCAGCACCACTTATGGCAAAACATTCAACCACACTATGGCAAAACATTCAGCACACTATGGAAAACATTCAGCACCACTATGGTAAACATCAAACCACTATGGCAAACATTCATCACATTGGCAAACATTCAGCCACACTTATGGTAAACATTCAGCACACATGGTCAAAATTTGGAACGAAAAGACACTTATGGCAAACATACAGCACACTAGGGCAATACTGTCAACACACTTTGGTAAACATTCAACACACTATTGACTAATAAATTAAACACACTATGGCAGACATTCAGCACACTTATGGCAAACATTCACCCACTATGGCAGACATTCAACACCACTATAGGCAAACATTCAGCACACTATGCGCCAAACATGTCAACACACTATGAGTCATTTTAATGTTACTAATCTAGTAGTGACAGTATTACATGTGAATATACTAGGAAGTGACATTATTACATGTTATTAATCTAGTAGTGGACATTATACATGTTAATAATCTAGAGTGACATTTATTACATGTATAATCTTGTTAGTGACAGTATTAATGTTAATAATCTAGTAGTGCATTATTACATGTTATAATCTAGTAGTGACTAATTTATTACATGTATTATCTAGTAGTGACATTATTACAATGTTAATATCTAGTAGTGACATTATTACATGTTAATAATCTAGTATAGTGACATTATTACATGTTAATAATCTAGTTGTGACATATATTACCATGTTAATAATCTAGTAGTGACATTATTATTACATGTTAGTAATCTTGTTGTGACAGTATTACTGTTAATAATCTAGAGGACATTATTACATGTAATATCTTGTAGTGACTTTATTATGTTAATAATCTAGTAGTGACATTATTACATGGTAATATATAGTAGTGACATTATACATGTTAATAATCTAGTAGTGACATTATTACATGTTAATTATTAGTAGTGGACCATTATTTAATGTTAATAAATGTAGTAGTGACATTTTATATGTTTAATAATTAGTAGTGACATATTACATATAATAATCTAGTAGTGACATTATACATGCTATATTCTAGTAGTGACATTATTCCATGGTATTAATTCTAGTAGTGACATTATTACATGTTAATAATCTAGTTAGTGGACATTAATTACATGTTAATATTATAGTAGTGGACTTTATTACATGTTAATAATTCTAGTTAGTGACATTATTACATGTTTATAATCTAGTAGTGACATTATTACATGTTAATAACTAGTAGTGACATTATTACATGTTTATAATCTAAGTAGTGAATTTATTACATGTTAATTAATCTAGTAGTGACATTATTAATGTTAATAATTCTAGTAGTGACATTATTACATGTTAATAATCTAGTAGTGACATTTTACTGTAATATCTAGTAGTGAACATTATTACATGTTAATTATCTATTAGTGACTTATTACCATGTTAATAATCTAGTTGTGACAATATTACATATTATAATCTAGTAGTGGACTCATAATTACATGTTAATAATCTAGTAGTGTCATTATTACATTGTTAATATCTAGTTGTGACATTATTAATGTTAATAATTCTAGTAGTGGCATTATTTACATGTGAATAATCTTGTAGTGTCATTATAACATGTTAATAATCTAGTTGTGACACTATTACATGTTAACAATCTAAGTAGTGACTTATTACATGTTAATAATTAGTAGTGACATTCTTATCATGTTTAACAATCTAGTAGTGACATTATTACATGTTAATAATGTAGTAGTGACATTATTAATGTTAATTATCTCGTTGTGACATTATTACCTGTTAATAATGTAGGCGTGACCATTATTACTTGTTAATAATGTAGTAGTGACATTATTACATGTTAATAATCTAGTGTGACATTATTACATGTTAAAATGTATAGTGTTATTATTACAGGTTAATAATGTAGTTAGTGGACATTATTACATGTTAATAATCTAGTAGTGACATTATTACATGTTAATAATCTTGTAGTGACCCATTATTACTTGTTAATAATGTTAGTAGTGACATTATTACATGTTTATAATCTAGTAGTGGACATTATTACATGTTAATAATCTAGTAGTGCTTATTTACATGTTAATAATCTAGTAGTGACATTATTACTTGTTAATAATTAGTGTGCATATTACATGTTAATATCTGTAGTGACATTATTAATGTTAATAATCATAGTTGTGACATTTATTACATGTTATTAATTTGTAGTGACTTATTACATGTATTAATAATCTAGTAGTGTCATTATTACATGTTAATAATCTAGTAGTGCATATTCATGTAAATTAGTTGTGACCTTATTACATGTTAATAATCTAGTAGTGACATTATTACATGTTAATAATCTAGTATTGACATATATACTTGTTAATAATCTATTTGTGACTTATTACATGTTAATAATCTAGTAGTTACATTATTACAGGTTAATAATCTAGTAGTGACATTATTACATGTAATAATCTAGAATTGACATTATTACATGTTAATAAACTAGTAGGACATTATTACATGTTAATATTAAGTAGTAGTGACATTATTAATGTTAATAATCTAGTAGTGACATTATTAATGTTAATCATCTAGGATATAATCAGATCACTTTCTAGTTGTAGCTACATGAGAGTAAAAGGTAGTGGGGATACAAGGCGAATAGAAGCATCGGGAAGAGAGAGGTGAAGGTTTATAAATTAAAAAGAGGAGGCAGTTAGGGTAAGATATAAACAGCTATTGGAGGATAGATTGGGCTAATCGAGAGGCATAGGCAATGGGGTCGAAGAGGTATGGGGTAGGGGTTTAAAAATGTAGTGTTAGAGTGTTCAGCAGAGTTTGTGGTTACAGGAAAGTGGGTTGCAGAGGGAAGAGGAGCGATGGTGGAATATGATGTAAAGAGAGTAGTAAGGGAGAAAAGTTGTATGAGAAGTTTTTACAATGTAGAAGTGATGCAGGAGGGAAGAGTATATGGAGGAAAAAGAGAGTGGTTAAGAGAGTGGTGAAGCATATGTAAAAAGAGAGCAAATGAGGAGTGGGTGAGATGTTTATCAACAAATTTTGTTGAAAATACAGAAAAGTTTGGAGTGAGATTAACAAGTTAAGAAAGCCTAGGAAAAAATGGATTTGTCAGTTAAAATAGAAGAGGAGAGTTATTAAATGGAGAGGTTAGAGGTATTGGGACGATGGAAGGAATTATTTGGAGGAATTGTTAAATGTTGATGAGATAGGGAAGCTGTGATTTCGTGTATTAGGGCAAGGGCGGATAAAGGGGGGGGGAATACATCTTGTAGGAGTGAGGAAGAGCCAGTTTGTGAGTTAAATTTAAATCAAATAAAAACCCCCCCCCGCCCTGGGGGGTAAGTTTGTTGAGGCAGTAGGTATAAGAAAGTGGGTAAGGCAGCCGGGATTGATGGGATAAAGATAGGAAATGTTAAAAGCAGGTGGGGATATAGTTTTGGAGTGGTTGGTGCAATTGTTTAAAATGTATGGGAAGAGGGTAAGGTACCTAGGGATTGGCAGAGAGTGCATGCGTAGTTCCTTTGTATATAGGCAAAATAATTAAAGGGGATAAAAGAGAGTGCAAAAATTATAGGGGGGATAAGTCTGTTGAGTGTACTGGTTATAGTGTATGGAGAGTTATAATTGAAAGAATTAGAGTAAGACGGCAATAGGAAAGCAGATGAACATGGAGGTTTAAGGAAAGGTAGGGGGTGTTGTGGACAAGGTTGTTTACAGTGAAAAATATAAGTGAACCAGTATTTAGGATAAGGCTTTAGAGGTTCTTTGGCTTATGGAGTTGGAAAAGGCGTATGAAGGGTTGGATAGGGGGGCAATGGGCAGATGTTGCAAGTGTATGTGTAGGGGTAGGTTTTATGAAAGCAGTGAAGAGTTTTTACTGAGGATAGGTGAGGTCAAGTGTTAGAGTATGGTAGGAAAGAGGGAAATTTTTTCCAGTAAAAGTAGGCCTTAGACAAGGATGTGTGATGTCACCGGGTTGTTTAATATATTTTTAGATGGGGTTCTAAGAGAAGTAAAATGCGGAGGGTTCTTGGCAAGAGGTCGTGGTAGTTTAAAAGATAAAGAATCACACACAAAAGTGGTGAGTTGTCACAGCTGCTCTTTGCTGATGACACTGTTGCTCTTGGAGATTCTGAAGAGAAGTTGCAGAGATTGGTGGATGATTTGGTAGGGGTGCAAAAGAAGAAAATTAAAGGTGAATACAGGAAAGAGTAAGGGTTATGAGGATGTACTAACAAAAAGATTAGGTGATGAAAGACTTGAATATCAGATGGAGGAGAGAGTATGGAGGAGGTGAACGTATCAGATATTTGGGAGAGTGGACGTGTCAGCGGATGGGGTCTATGAAAGCTGAGGATGAATCAGAGAATTGATGAGGGAAAAAGAGTGAGTGGTTGCACTTAGAGTCCTGTGGAGACCAAAGTAACTTTGTCCTTGGAGGCAAAGAGGGGAATGTATGAGAGTATAGTTTTACCAAACGCTCTTTTTATGGGGTGTGAACGTGGGTGATGAAGTTGCAGCGAGGAGAAGGCTGGAGCAGTGGAGATGTCATTTGTATGAGGGCCAATGTGTGTGGTGTGAATATAATGCATGAGAATTCGTGTTTGGAAGTTAGGAGGAGGTGCGGGTTACCAAAACTGGTCTGTCCAGAGGGCTTGAGGAAGGTTGTTGAGGTGGTCGGACCATGTAGAGAGGAATGGACGCGAAACAGAATGACTTCAAGAGTGTTATCAGTCTGCTAGTGGAAGGAAGGCGGGGTAGGGGTCGGCTAGGAAGGGTTGGAGGGAGGGGGTAAAGGAGGTTTGTTTGTGCGTGGGGCTTGGGGACTTCCAGCAGGCATGCTTGAGCGTGTTTGATAGGAGTGAATGGAGACATTGGTTTTTATACTTGCGGCTGTTGGAGTGTGAGCAAAGTAACTATTTATGAAGGGATTCAGGAATCCGGCAGGCCGGACTTGAGTCTGGAGATGGGAAGTTCAGTGCCTGCACTTTGAAGGAGGGGGGTGTTAATGTGGCAGTTTAAAAACATGTAGTGTAAAGCACCCTTCTGGCAAGGACAGTGATGGAAATGAAATGATGGTGCAAGTTTTTCTTTTTCGGGCCACCCGCCTTGGTGGATTCGGCCCGGTGTGATAATAAAAAAATAAATAAAAAATCTAGTAGTGACATTATTACATGTTAAAATCTAGTATAGTTTGTTGACATTATTACATTGTTATAATCTAGAGTGACATTATTACATGTAATAATCTAGTAGTGACATTATTTCCATGTTAATAATCTAGTTGTGTCATTATTCCATTGTTTGTTAATATAATCTAGTAGTGTACATTATTACATGTTAATAATCTAGTAGTGGGACATTATTACTTTTAATAATCTAGTAAGTGACATGTTTAACATGTTACTAATCTAGTTTTCGTGACATTATTACATTTGTTATTAATCTAGTAGTGACATTATTACATGTAATAATTTCTAGTAAGTGACTTATTAACATGTGGTTACTACTAATTAGTAGATGTCATTATTACAGTGTTAATAATCTAGTAGTGATATATTACATGTTAAGTTTTAGTAGTGACTTTTTACATGTGAATAAATGTAGTAGTGGACATTTATTACATGTTAATAATCTATTAGTGACTTTAGTACATGTTAATAATCTAGTAGTGACATTATTACATGTAATAATCTAGGAGTGACTTTATTACATGTTAATAATGTAGTAGTGGACAGTATTACATTGTTAATAATCTAGTAAGTGTCTTTTATTACATGTTAATATAATGTAGTAGTGACCCCATTTTTACATGTTAATAATCTAGTAGTGTCCTTTATTACATGTTATAATCTAGTAGTGACTTTATTAATTGTGAATAATCTAGTTAATAGTGACATTATTACAGTTAATAATTATAGTAAGTGGACATTGATTACATGTTAATAATTAGTAGTGGACATTTTACATGTTAATAATCTAGTAGTGACATTATTCATGGTTAATAATCTAGTAGTGGACATTATTTACCATGTTAATAATTAGTAGTGACATTATTACATGTTAATAATTAGTTAGTGACATTATTACTCATGTTAATAATCTAGTAGTGACATTATTTCCATGTTTAATAATATAGTAGTAGTGACATTTATTACCATGGTTAGAACTTAGTAGTGACCATTATTACATATTAATAATCTAGTTGTGAAACTTTATTAACATGTTATTAATCTAGTCGTGACTTTATTACATGTTAATATTAGTAGTGGCATTATTTTTTGTTAATATAATCTAGTAGTGACAATTAGTACATGTTTTATAATATAGGAGTGTCATTATTTCATGTTATATAATCTAGTAGTGACATTATTACATGTTAAGAATATAGTAGTGGCCATTATTACTTGTTATTTTCTAGTAGTGCATTATTACATGTTAATATTAGTAGTGACATTTATTACATTGTTAATAATCTAAGTAGTGGCTTTTATTACTTGTTTTAATCTAGTAGTGACATTTTTCCATGTTTATAATCTAGTAGTGGACTTTGTACACATGCTAATAATATAGTAGTGACATTATTTACATTTGTTTATAATATTGAGTAGAGTGACTTTATTACATGTTAATAATCTTAGTTAGTGACATTATTACATGTTAATAATCTAGTAGTGACATTTTACATGTTAAATAATCTAGTAGTGTCATTATTACATGTTTAATAATTCTTGTAGTGACATTATTAACATGTTAATAATCTAGTTAGTGGACATTTATTACATGTTTAATAATCTAGTAGTGACTTTTATTACATGTTATTAATCTAGTAGTGACCATATTACATGTTTAATAAATGTAGTAGTGCCATTATTACTTGTTAATAATCTAGTAGTGACCCTTTATTACATGGTTTAATAATGTAGTAGTGAATGACATGATTACATTTAATAATCTAGTAGTCCATTATTACATGTTAATATCTAGTTGTGGAATTATTTACGTTGGTATTAATCTTGTAGTGAAAATTATTTCATGTTAATAATGTAGAGTGACCATTATTAACATGTTAATATTCTTGTAGTGATATTATAATTTGTTAATTTATCTAGTAGTGACATTATTACATGTGTTTTTTTATATATCTTGTAGTGACATTATTACATGTTTGTGTTAATATTCTAGTTCGTGTACATTTGTACATGTTAATAATCTAGTAGTGACCATTAATTACAGGTTAATAATCTGTAGTGAAATTATTAAATGTTAAAAATCTAGTAGTAGTGAATTATTAATGTTTATTAATCTAGTAGTGACCAAGAATTAATGTTAATAATCTAGTAGTGACATTATTACATGTTAATAATGTAGTAGTGGACATTATTACATGTTAATAATGTGTAGTGACATTATTACATGTAATAATTAGTAGTGACATTATTACATTGTTTTATAATTGTAGTAGGGACATTATTACATGTTAATAAATCTAGTTGTGACATTCTTTACATTGGTAATAATCTAGTAGTGACATTTATTACATGTTAATTATTAGTAGTGACATTTTAAATGTTAATAATCTTGTAGTGACATTATTACTTGTTAATAATCTAGTAGTGACATTATTACATGTTAATAAGCTAGTAGTGACCAATATTACATATGTTAATAATCTAGTAGTGACATTATTACTTGTTAATATTCTAGTAGTGCATTATTACATGTTAATATCTAGTTGTGACTGTATTTCATGTTTAATAATCTAGTAGTGACATTATCTAAATGTTAATAATCTAGTAGTGACATTATTACATGTTAATAATCTAGTTTTGTACATTAATTACTTGTTTATTAATCTAGTAGTGGACATGTATTACCCCCCCCCCCCTGTTAATAATCTAGTAGTGACTTTATTACATGTAATAATCTAGTTGTGGTCATATTACTTTAATAATCTAGTAGTGACATTTTACTTGTTAATAATTCTAGTTGTGACATTATTACATGTTAATAATCTAGTTTGTGACATGAAGACAGTTAATATCTAGTAGTGACATTATTACATGTTACTAATTAGTAGTGAAATTATTACCATGTTAATAATATAGTAGTGACATTAATTACATGTTTAATAATCTAGTATGACATTATTACATGTTAGTAATCTAGTAGTGACATTATTACATGTTAATTAATCTAGAGTAGTGACATTATTAATGTTTAATAATCTAGTAGTGAACATTATTTATTGTTAATAATCTAGTAAGTGACTTTATTACATGGTTAATAATATTGTAGTGACAGTATTAATGTTAATAATTAGTAGTGACATTATTACCATGTTATATCTTGTTTGTGACATTATTACATGTTAATAATGTAGTAGTTGGACATATTTATATGTATTAATCTAGTAGTGACATTATTACATATTTGAATAATCTGTAGTGACTTATTACATGCTAATAAATCTAGTAGTGAATTATTCTTGTTAATTTCTGTTATGACTTTATTACATGTTAATAATCTAGTTGTGACATTATTAATGTTAATAATCTAGTAGTGACATTATTCATGTTAATAATCTAGTAGTGACATTATTACATGTTAATAATTAGTAGAGTGACATTATTACATGTTAATATCTAGTAGTACATTTATTACATGTTAATAATCTAGTAGTGACATTTATTACATGTTTATATTCTAGTAGTGACATTATTACATGTTAATAATCTAGTAGTGACTTATACATGTTATTAATTCTAGTAGTGACATTTTTCATGGTAATAATCTAGTTGTGACATTATTACATGTTAATAATCTTTTAGTGATTTAGTACATGTTAATAATCTAGTAGTGAATTATTACATGTTAATAATCTAGTAGTGCATTATTTCATGTTAATAAATTCTATTTAGTGAATTATTACCTGTTAATATTCTTGTAGTGACATTATTACATGTTAATAATCTAGTTGTGACATTATTACATGTTAATAATCTAGTAGTGACATTATAAAAATGTTTATTAATCTAGTTAGTGACATTTAATTACTCGTTAACAAGCTAGTAGTGACATTATTACATGTTAATAATCTTGTTGTGCATTATTACATGTTTAACAACTCTTGTAGTGACATTATTCCATGTTAATAATCTATGTTGTGAATATTATTACAATGTTAATAATCTAGTAGTGATATTTATTACTTGTTAATAATCTGTAGTGACATTATTACTTGTTTCTTAATAATCTAGTAGTGGACATTATTACTTGTTTATTATCTAGTAGTGACATTATTACATGTTAATAATTAGTAGTGACATTATTTACTTGTATAATCTAGTTGTGACATTATTACATGTTAATAATTTGTGTGACTTTATTACATGTTAATAATCTAGTAGTGACATTATTACATGTTAATAATCTAGTAGTGACATTTTTACATGTTAATAAAATCTAGTTAGTGACATTATACATAGTGTAATATTCTATGTAGTGACATTATTACTGTTAATAATTCTTAGTGACATTTTACATGTTAATAATCTAGTAGTGAAATTTATTACATGTTAATAATTTGTAGTGGTACATTATTACATGTTAAATAATCTAGTTAGTGACCATTATTACATGTTAATAATCTAGTAGTGACATTATTTACATGTTAATTATCTTGTCAGTGACATTATTACAGGTTAATAATCTAGTATAGTTGACAATTATTACATGTTAATATTCTAGTAGTGACATTTATTTACATGTTATAATTAGTTGTGAATTATTACATGTTAATAGATGTAGTAGTGACATTATTACTTTTTAATAATGTAGTTAGGTGACATTATTACATGTTAATAATTCTAGTAGTGACATTATTACATGTTAATATTGTAGTAGAGACAGTATTACATGTTAATTATGTAGTAGTGACATTATTATTTAATAATCTAGTTGTGACATTATTACATTGTTAATATGTAAGTAGTGATATTATTACATGTTAATAATGTAGTAGTGACTTTATTACATGTTAATATCTAGTAGTGTCATTATTACTTGTTACTAAACTAGTTGTGACATTAATACATGTAATTAATGTAAGTAGTGAACATTATTACATGTTAATAATCAGTAGTGAACAATTATTTCATGTTAATAATCTAGTAGATTGACATTATTACATGTTATTAATATAGTAGTGACATTATTAAATGTTAATAATCTAGTGTGACATTATTACATGTTTATAATCTAGTAGGACCTTATTACATGTTAAGAATTAGTTGTGACATTCTTAAATGTTAATAATCTAGTAGTGACATTTTTAATGTTCAAAATCTAGTAGTGACATTTTACTGTTAATAATCTGTAGAAATTTTATGACATTATTAACATGTTTATAACTATAGTAGTGACATTATTCATGTTAATAATCTAGTAGTGACATTATTACATGTTAATAATCTTAGTAGTGGACATTATTACTTGTTAATAATATAGTAAGTTGACATTATAAATGTTATAATCTAGTAGGTACATTATTACATGTTAATAATCTTGTAGTGACATTCTTACATGTTAATAATCTAGTAGTGACATTATTACATGTTAATAATCTAGTAGGAACTTTATTTAATGTTAATAATTCTAGTAGTGACATTTACTTGTTAGAAGCTAGTGTGACATTTATTACATGTTTAAATCAGTAGTGACTTTATTACTTGTTAATAATATTGTAGTGACATTATTACATGTTAATAAATCTAGTAGTTACATTATTACATGTTAATAATCTAGTAGTGACATTTTTACATTAATATTAGTAGGTTGTGAACATTATACATTATTAATTAATCTGTAGTGGACTTTATTACATGTTATAATCTAGTAGTGGACATTATTACATGTTAATAATCTAGTAGTGACATTATTACATGTTAATAATCTTGTAGTGACATTATTACATGTTAATAATCTAGTAGTGACATTATTACATGTTAATAATCTAGAGTGACCATTTTACTGGTAATAATCCTAGTAGTGACATTAACTCCATGGTAATTATCTAGTAGTGACATTATTACAGGTTAATACTCTAAAGTAGTGACATTTATTACTTGTTAATAATCTAGTAGTGACATTATTACATGTTAATAATCTTGTTGTGAAATTATTACATGTTAGTATTCTAGTAGTGCATTATTTACAAGTTAATATCTAGTGTGACATTTGATTACATGTTAATAATCTGGTAGTGACATTATTAACAGTTAATAATCTAGTAGTGACATTTAATACATGTTAATAATATAGTATGTGACATTATTACATGTTATTAATCTAGTAGTGAATTTTTACATGTTAATAATCTAGTTGTGACATATTACATGGTATTAATGCTAGTAGTGAATTATTATATGTTATATAATCTAGATAGTGACATTATTACATATTAATTATCTTGTAGTGTGACATTATTACATGCTAATAATCTAGTATATGACATTATTCCATGTTAATAATCTAGTAGTGTACATTATTACATGTTAATAATTAGTAGTGACATTATTACATGTTTTATAATCTATAGTGACATTATTTCTGTTAATAAATCTAGTAGTGGGGGGGGGGGGGGGGGGGGGGGGGGGGGGGGGGGGGGGGGGGGGGGGGGGGGGGGGGGGGGGGGGGGTATTATTAATGTTAATATTAGTAGTGACATTATTACATGTAATAATCTAGTAGTGACATTATTACATGTTATTAATCCTAGTTAGTGAAATTTATTAAATGTTAATTAATTAGTAGTGACAATTATTACTTGTTAAAATCTAGTAGTGAATTATTAATGTTAATAATCTAGTATGTGAACATTATTACATGTTAATAATCTCAGTAGTGGACATTATTACATGTTAATAAATCTTTTAGTGAATTATTACATGTTAATAATCTAGTCGTGACATTATTAAATGTTAATAATCTTTGTAGGTAGGGACTTTTTTACATGTTAATAATCTAGTTGAGTGACATTATTACATGTTATAATATGTAGTGACATTATTTAATGTTTATAATTCTGTTGTGACATTTTTACATGGTTAATAATCTAGTTGTGACATTATTTCTTGGTAATAATCTAGTAGTGACTTTATTACGTTAATAATCTAGTAGTGACATTATTAATTGTTAACAATCTAGTAGTGAACATTATTACATGTTATTAATCTAGTAGTGACTTTATTACATCGTTAACTATCTAGTTGTGACTTTATTCCATGTTAATAATCTAGTAGTGACATTATTACATGTAATTAATCTAGTAGTGACATTATACATGTTAATAATCTAGTAGAGGACATTATTACATGTTAATAATCTAGTAGTGACATTATTACATGTTAATAAATCTTGTGTGACATTATTTACATGTTTATAATCTAGTAGTGATCTTTATTACATGTTAATAATTTGTAGTGAATTATTACATGTTAATAATCTAGTAGTGAACATTATTACTTGGTAATAATCTGTAGTGACATTATTACATGTTTATAATCTAGTGTGTCATATTACATGTTAATAATCTAGTAGTGGACATTATTACATGTTAATAATCTAGTAGTGAACTTTAGTACATGGTTAATAATCTAGTAGTGAATTAGTACATGTTAATAATCTGAGTAGTGTCATTATGTACTTGTTATTAATCTTGTAGTGACATTATTACATGTTAATAATATAGTTGTGACTTTATTACATGTTTAATAATCTAGTAGCTGGACATTATTACATGTTAATATCTAGTAGTGACATTATGACATGTTAATAATCTGTTGTGACATTATTACATGTTAATATCTAGTAGTGAATTATTACATGTTAATAATCTAGTAGTGACATTATTACATGTTAATAATCTAGTAGTGACATTATTACATGTTAATAATCTAGTAGTGACATTATTACATGTTAATAAATCTAGTTTGACATTAGTACATGTTAATAATCTAGTGTGAATTATTACATGTTAATAATGTAGTAAGTGACATTATTTCATGTTAATAATCTTGTCTGTGCATTATTACATGTTAATAATGTAGTAGTATATTATTACATGTTAAATAATGTGAGTAGTGACATTATTACATGTAATTTAGTAGTGACATTATTTAACATAGGCGTAGTATATGTTAGAGTGCCACTGTTTGGTTGCAGTAGTGACATTATTACATGTTAATAATGTACGTAGAAAAAACTGACATTCTTAACATGTTAATAATCTGTAGTGACAGTATTACATTAGTTAATATCTAGTAGGGGACATTATACTTGTTAATAATCTAGTAGTGACATTATTATGTTAATAATCTAGTAGTGACATTATTACATGTTAAAAATCTAGTAGTGGACCATTATTACATGTTAATAATCTAGTAGTGACATTATTACATGTTAATAATCTAGTAGTGACATTATTACATGTTAATAATCTAGTAGTGACATTATTACATGTTAATAATTATAGTAGTGACATTATTAAATTGTTAATAATATAGTAGTCGACATTATTACATGTTAATAATGTAGTAGTGATTTTATTACATGTTAATAATCGTAGTAGTGACATTTTAACATGTTAATAATCTAGTAGTGACAGTTTTACATGTTTATAATCTTGTAGTGACATTATTAAATGTTAATAATGTAGTAGTAGTCTTTATTACAGTTATTAAGTCTAGTGTGACATTATTACATGTTAATTATCTAGTAGTGCATTATTACATGTTTAATAATATAGTAGTGCATTATTACATGTTAATAATCTAGTAGTGACATTATGACAGTAATAATCTAGTATGGACATTATTACATGTTAATAATCTTGTAGTGACATTATTCATGTTATATTCTAGTAGTGACATTATTAATGTTAATAATCTAGTAGTGACATTAATTACATTGTTATTAATCTAGTAGTGGACATTATTACCTGTTAATAATCTATGTGACATTATTACTGTTAATAATCTAGTAGTTTACATTATTAATGTTATTATTCTAGTAGTGACATTAATTACATGTTAATATCTAGTAGTGACTTTATTACATGTGTAATAATCTAGTAGTGAACATTATTAATGTTATAAATCTTAGTAGTGAACTTATTATCATGTTAATAAATCTAGTTGTGGACATTATTACATGTTAATAATCTAGTAGTGACATTATTACATGTTATAATAATCTAGTAGTGGACATTATTACATGTTAATAATTAGTTAGTGTCATTATTCAGGTTAATAAATCTAGGTGTGACATTATTACATGTTAATAATTCTAGTAGTGACATTATTAATGTTAATAATCTAGTAGTGACATTATTACAGTTAATAATCTAGTTAGTGACAGTATTTCATGTTATTAATGTAGTAGTGACATTAATACATGTTAATAAATCTAGTTAGTGTCTTGTATTACTATGTTAATAATCTAGTAGAATGACATTATTACAGGTTAATATTCTAGTTGAGAATTATTACATGTTAATTATCTAGTAGTGCATATATTACATGGTTAATATCTAGTAGAGTGTCATTATTACTTGTTATTAATCTAGTAGTGACAATATTAACATGTTATTAACTTGTTAGTGACATTATTACATGTTATAATCTAGTAGTGACATTATTACTGTTAATATTCTTGTAGTGACATTATTACATGTTAATATCATGTAATGACATTATTACATGTTTAATAATCTAGTAGTGAACATTAGTACATGTTTAATAATCTAGTAGTTCATTAGTTTACTTGTTAATAATATAGAGTAGTGACATTATTACAGTTAATAATCTAGTAGTGACATTTATTAACATGTTAATATTAGTAGTGACATTTTACATGTTAATAATCTTGTATGTGACATTATTCCTTGTTAATATTTAGTAGTGACATTATTACATGTTAATAATCTTGTAGTGTCATTATTAATGGTTTATAATCTAGTAGTGGACATTATTACATTGTTAATAATCTAGTAGTGAGTTATTACATGTTAATAATCTAGTAGTGACATTATTACATGTTAATAATGTAGTAGTGACATTATTACATGTTAATAATCTAGTAGTGACATTATTACATGTTAATAATCTAGTAGTGACATTATTACATGTTAATAATCTAGTAGTGACATTATTACATGTTAATAATCTTGGAGTGACATTTTTTACATGTTAATAATCTAGTAGTGAAGTTATTACATGTTTAATCTAGTAGTGACTGATTACATGTTTATATGTAGTAGTGACATTTTTTATTGTTAAAATCTAGTAGTGAATTATTACATGTTAATAATCTCTGTAGTGACATTCTTACATGTTAATAATTCTAAGTAGTTAATTATTACATGTTATATATAGTAGTGTCATTATTACATGTTTAATAATCTAGTAGTGAACCACTTATTACATGTTAATATCTGTGTTGTGACATTATTACCTGTTAATAATATAGTAGTGACATTATTTAAGTAATTACCTAGTAGTGGACATTATTGCATGTTTAATAATCTTGTGTGGGACATTATCTACATGTTTAATAATCTAGTAGGGACATTATTACTGTTTATAATCTAGTAGTGACATTCATTACATGTTAATAATATTCTAGTTGTGATATTCATGACATGTTAATAATTTTGTAGTGACATTATTACATGTTTATTATATTCTAGTAGTGACTTTATTACATGTTAATAATCTAGTAGTGAAATTATTTCATGTTATAATCTAGTTGTGACATTTATTTACATGTAATAATCTAGTTAGTGGACAGTTATTACATGTTAATAATCTAGTAATGTCATTATTACATGTTAATAATCTAGTAGTGACATTATTACATGTAATAATCTAGTAGCTGACTTTATTACATGTTATTAATTATGTGAGTTGGAAATTATTACATGTTAATTAATCTAGTAGTGTCATATTCATGGTTAATTTAACTAGTAGTGACATTATTAATGTTAATAATCAGTAGTCACATTAATACATGTTAATATATCTAAAGAAGTGACATTATTACTGTTAATATCTAGTAGTGACATATTACATGTTAATAATTAGTAGTGACATTATTACTGTTATAAAAAAGCCACTAAACCTGTAGTTCATTCGCACTTTATGGCAAACATTTAGCACACTATGGCAAACATTCAACACACTATGGTAAACATTCAACACACTATCGTAAACATTCAACACACTATGGCAAACATTAGCACACTATGGCAAACATTAAAACACACTATGGAAAACATTCAGCACACTTGGCAAACATTCAACACACTATGGCAAACATTCAGCACTATGGCAAACATTCAGCACACTATGGTAAACATTAAAACACACTTGGCAAACATTCAGCACACTATGGCAAACATTCAGCACACTATGGTAAACATTCAGCACACTATGGCAAACATTCAGCACACTATGGCAAACATTCAGCACACTATGGCAAACATTCAACACACTATGGTAAAATTCAACACACTATGACAAACATTCAACACACTATGGCAAACATTTCAGCACATATGGCAAACATTCACCACACTATGGCAAACATTCAACACACTATGGCAAACATTCAGCACACTATGGCAAACATTCACACACTATGGCAAACATTCAGCACACTATGGTAAACATTCAGCACACTATGGCAAACATTTCAGCACACTATGGCAAACATTCAGCACACTTTGGTAAACATTCAACACACTATGGTAAACATTCAGCACACTATGGCAAACATTCAGCACACTATGGCAAACATTCAGCACACTATGGCAAACATTCAGCACTTATGGCAAACATTCAGCACACTATGGCAAACATTCAACACCTATGGCAAAACCATTCAACACACTATGACAAACATTCAACACACTATGACAAACATTCAACACCTATGGCAAACATTCAACACACTATGACAAACATTCAAACACACTATGGCAAACATTCAAACACACTATGACAAACATTCAACACACTATGGCAAACATTCAAACACACTATGGCAAACATTTCATAAACACTATGGCAAACATTCAACACACTATGGCAAACATTTCAGCACACTATGGCAAACATTCAACACACTATGGCAAACATTCAACACACTATGACAAACATTCAAACCACATATGGCAAACATTCAACACACTATGGCAAACATTCAAACACACTATGGCAAACTTTCACACACTATGGCAAAACACTCAACACACAATGGCAAACATTCAACACACTATGGCAAACATTCAACACACTATGGCAAACATTCAACACACTATGGCAAAACATTCAACACACTATGGCAAACATTCAACACACTATAACACAACATTCAAACACACTATGGCAAACATTCAACACACTATGGCAAACATTCAACACACTATAACAAACATTCAACACACTATGGCAAACATTCAGCACACTATGACAAACATTCAACACACTATGGTAAACATTCAACACACTATGGCAAAACATTCAACACACTATGGCAAAATTCAACACACTATGGCAAACATTCAACACACTATGACAAACATTCAACACACTATGGTAAACATTCAGCACACTATGGTAAACATTCAGCACACTATGGCAAACATTCAACACACTATGTAAACATTCAACACACTATGGTAACAATTCAACACACTATGGCAAACATTCAACACACCTATGGTAAACATTCAAACACTATGGCAACACATTCAGCACAATATGGTAAACATTCAGCACACTATGGTTAAAATTCAACACACTATGGTAAACATTCAACACACTATGGTAAACATTCAACACACTATGGCAAAACATTAAACACACTATGGCAAACATTCAGCACACTATGGCAAACATTCAACACACTATGGTAAACATTCAACACACTATGGCAAACATTCAGCACACTATGGTAAACATTCAGCACACTATGGTAAACATTCAACACACTATGGCAAACATTCAACACACTATGGTAAACATTCAGCACACTATGGTAAACATTCAACACACTATGGTAAACATTCAGCACACTATGGCAAACATTCAGCACACTATGGCAAACATTCAACACACTATGGTAAAATTCAACACATATGGCAAACATTCAGCACACTATGGCAAACATTCAACACACTATGGTAAACATTCAACCACTATGGTAAACATTCAACACACTATGGTAAACATTCAGCACACTATGGCAAACATTCAACACAGTATGGCAACATTCAAACACTATGGCAAACATTCAACACACTATGGCAAACATTCAACACACTATGGTAAACATTCAGCACACTATGGCAAACATTCAACACCTATGGCAAAACATTCAACACACTATGGCAACATTTCAACACACTATGGTAAACATTCAGCACACTATGGCAAACATTCAACACACTATGGAACATTCAACACACTATGGCAAACATTCAACACACTATGGCAAACATTCAACACACTATGGTAAACATTCAGCACACTATGGCAAAAATTACAACACACTATGGCAAACATTCAGACACTATGGCAATATATTCAGCACACTATGGCAAACATTCAACACACTATGGCAACATTCAGCACACACTATGGCAAACATTCAACACACTATGGCAAACATTCAGCACACTATGGCAAACATTCAGCACACTATGGCAAACATTCAGCACACTATGGCAAACATTCAGCACACTATGGCAAACATCGAAACACTATGGCAAACATTCAACACACTATGGCAAAACATTCAGCACACTATGGCAAACATTCAACACACTATGGCAAACATTCAGCACAATATGACAAACATTCAACACACTATGGTAAACATTCAGCACATTATGGCAAACATTCAACACACTATGGCAAACATTCAACACACTATGGCGAACATTCAGCACACTATGACAAACATTCAGCACACTATGGTAAACATTCAGCACACTATGGCAAACATTCAGCACAACTATGGCAAACTTCGACCCTATGGAAAACATTCAGCACACTATGGCAAACATTCAGCACACTATGGCAAACATTCAACACACTATAGCAAACATTCAGCACACTATGGAAATCATTCAACACACTATGGTAAACATTTAGCACACTATGGCAAACATTCAGCACACTATGGCAAACATTCAACACACTATGGCAAACATTCAACACACTATGGCAAACATTCAACACACTATGGCAAACATTCAGCACACTATGGCAAACATTCAGCACACTATGGCAAACATTCAACACACTATGGCAAACATTCAGCACACTATGGCAAACATTCAACACACTATGGCAAACATTCAACACACTATGGCAAACATTCAGCACACTATGGCAAACATTCAGCACACTATGGCAAACATTCAGCACACTATGGCAATACATTCAACACACTATGGTAAACATTTAGCACACTATGGCAAACATTCAGCACACTATGGCAAACATTCAGCACACTATGGCAAACATTCAGCACACTATGGTAAACATTTATCACACTATGGCAAACATTCAACACACTATGGCAAACATTCAAACACACTATGGTAAACATTTAGACACTATGGCTAAACATTCAGCACACTATGGCAAACATTCAGCACACTATGGCAAACATTTCAACACACTATGGCAAACATTCAGCACACTATGGACAACATTCAGCACACTATGACAAACATTGAACACACTATGACAAACATTCAACACACTATGACAAACATTCAACACACTATGACAAACATTCAGCACACTATGACAAACATTAGCACACTATGGCAAACATTCAGCACACTATGGCAAACATTCAGCACACTATGACAAACATTCAGCAATCTATGGCAAACATTCAGCACACTATGACAAACATTCAGCACACTATGACAAACATTCGCACACTATGACAAACATTCAGCACACTATGACAAACATTCAGTACACTATGGCAAACATTCAGCACACTATGACAAACATTCAGCACACTATGGCAAACATTCAGCACAATATGACAAACATTCAACACACTATGGCAAACATTCAGCACACTATGGCAAACATTCAGCACACTATGGCAAACATTCAGCACACTATGACAAACATTCAGCACACTATGACAAACATTCAGCACACTATGGCAAACATTCAGCACACTATGGCAAACATTCAGCACACTATGGCAAACATTCAGCACACTATGGCAAACATTCAGCACACTATGACAAACGGGTAATGATGTTAGACAGTATCATTACAACATTCACAACCCAACAGTACTATGTTCTGTATTTTATTTAATGTAATTTAACTAAGGCATTCTGTCCTATGTAAAAGTAAATGAAAATTGCAGTGGTTGACTTTGAGGTTGTAATCACAGCGCAGGTGTTGATGCAGGTGTTGATGCAGGTGTTGATGCAGGTGTTGATGCAGGTGTTGATGCAGGTGTTGATGCAGGTGTTGATGCAGGTGTTGATGCAGGTGTTGATGCAGGTGTTGATGCAGGTGTTGATGCAGGTGTTGATGCAGGTGTTGATGCAGGTGTTGATGCAAGCACTGTTATTAAGTCTAACACCTGTCTGTATTGTGTTAATGTTAGACTGGATTACGATAGCACTTCCCATCCTTCTACAGTTTAATGTCAAGTCTTTACTGTAGTGTGTGGTGTCATTGCATTCATGGGGAGCACTAAACTCATAGGGGTTATACAGTGCCTAGGGGAATGAAAGGCATTCAGGCTTGATTCCAAGAATTGAAGCATTGGTGCAATTCTTTAGATCAAGGGCCCTTCACCATCACCCTTTTTTGAGGGATGTGATGTTGATAAATTAGACACATGTGCAACTCTTGGGTATCTTTATTGAGGAAACGTTTCGCCACACAGTGGCTTCATCAGTCCATACAAAGGAGGAACTTGAAGAACAGGAGGAGAATGACGTAATCAGTCCCTCAACCTTGAGTCGATGTGGTCAGTCCATCAATCTTGAATAGAATACGGCATACGTGCTGAGAAGGAGCTTATAAAACCGTTGGCAGGAGAGGTGCAGAAGTCATAGGTCGTGTAACATTTGTTCAATGTTGAAGTTAGGTCGTGCCAAGAATTAGGCAAGCGAAGAATTCCAAGTATTAAGATCAAGAAGTTGCAGTGTCTGACAGGTTTGTAGATGAATGGTTCAGAGACCGACATGTTGATAAATTAGACACATGTGTCTAATTTATCAACATGTCGGTTCTCTGAACCATTCATCTACGGATGTGATGTTGCTGTCAATATGTAGTGTATTTACTTTGTTGGGCAGGGGAAAAAAAAGCAAGATGTATTTAGCATGAAGTCAATGATGTCTGTTATGTCAGGGTATCAGGAAATGCTGGTTTTCAAGCGGGTCATTGATAAATGGAAGGTGGACACAAAAAGAAATCTAGCATCAGGTAGGGTAGGCTCCAAAACCTGGTGGTCCCTGGTCAAGGACAGACAAGGTTATCTGCCTTATGAACTCATTCCTCCTCTAAATCGACAGGATGGGACCACCTCTACTAATAGTCAAGAGAAGGCTGACCTCTTTGCCGAACACTTTGCTACCAAAATGCAAGTTCCTGATCCAGCAAGGGACACTCCTTGGCTGACTGCAAGAACTGTGTCAAAACTGTCAGTGCTGAAAATTAGGCAGGAGGAGATGCATTTCCTTCTTAAATCACTTGACCAAAGAAAAGGCTGTGGGCCCAGACATGTTGAGCCCAAGATTGCTGAGAAGATGTGCAGACCAGCTAGCAGTACCTTTAACTCGCATCTTTCAGCACTGCCTAGTACAGTGTAAATGGCCCTCTCTGTGGAAAGAGGCAAATGTAGTCCCTGTTGACAAAAAGAAGAGCAGAGCAGAAATCAGCAACTACAGACCAGTGTCACTCCTGTCAATCACTGGTAAGATCCTTGAGACAATAATCTCAAGACAAATGACAGAATTTTTTGACTACCACCCACTACTTTGTGACCGTCAATATGGCTTCAGGAAAGGTTACTCTACTGCTGATCTGTTGTTAAACCTCTCCACTAAGTGGCACCAGTCACTGGATGAATCCAAAGTCAGTTGTGTGGTAGCACTGGACATTGCTGGCGCTTTCGACCGGGTGTGGCACCAGGGCCTCTTAGCAAAACTGCAAGCACTGGGAATTGCAGGCTCTACACTATGTCTCCTCAGTGATTACCTTCATGGTAGATCTCTAAGAATTGTTCTCAATGGAACGGAATCAGCAAGGCATCCTATTGGGGCAAGTGTTCCACAAGGAAGCGTGCTGGGACCATTGTTAGGAAATGTCTACTTCAATGACCTTCATCTCATCCCAGAAGTTCCAGATCTTCGGGCCTTTTATGTGCATAGCGTTCTAGCATAGCGAGAGTCTTACTTGAGGAATGTTGAAAAGTGCCTCATGCCTTGTATTGTGACTGTGCATTCTGTTGTAACTGTCGAGTAGTAGTTTTAGGGGAGGGTTTACAGTGGAGTTTAAAGTTCAGTATATGTAGTAGGCACAATAATAAGAGTGTATGTCTTGTATATTTAGCAAGTTGAGTGTTTTGAAAAGTTTATGTCTTGTATATTTAGCAAGTTGAGTCTTTTGAAAAGTGGTGGGGTGTGCTGTCTAGCCCAGGAGCCGGTTATCACCCGCACACCAGATTTTTGTTGGATTATTAAGGGTCTACGGTGGTTAGCTGTGGTTGAGCCCCAGGCACAGGTACCATAGGTGAGGTAAATATATATTAGAGAGTGGTAAAGGGTAAGAAGAGTCTTTTGTGGTACATAGTAGCGTATCTTGGAAAGGATTCCTACTGATTTGGAAATTTTCTTGGCTATGTGATGGGTATGGGACTGAAATTTAAGATTACAATCAAGGAGAAGACCTAGAAATTTGCCCTCCGTGTGTCTTGATATAGGAGAACCATTTAACAGTTTGTTGAATTGAATATTTGAGGCTCTGTTGCCTAACAGCATGAAGTATGTTTTGTTTATGTTGAGAGTGAGTTTGTTGGTCATCATCCAAGCATATATCTTTAGCAGTTCATTGTTTACAGTGTTTTCAAGCACAGCTGGGTCTGAATGGGAGTAGACATATGTAATGTCATCTGCAAAAGGAACTGATTTAAGGAGTTGGGATGCATTGGGGAGATCATTGATGTGGATGAGAAAGAGGAGTGGGCCTAGGACACTACCCTGGGGTACTCCTACAGCTACTGGTTGGATAGCGGAGTTGACTCCATTTGCATGTACAAACTGGTGTCTGTCGTTAAGATAGGATTTTAGGCGGTCAAGAGAATGTCCTCTTATGCTGTAATGATTTAGTTTGAGGTGCAACAGATTGTGGTCAACAGTGTCAAATGCTTTTCTTAGGTCGATAAAGAGCTTCAGGGGATATTCATTTTTATCGTGAGCTGTGTATATTAGGTAAAGCATTTGTATAATAGCATCATTCGTGCTTTTTTTTTTTGGTCTAAATCCAAACTGGCATGGGTTAAGTATGTTGTTGGATGTAAGATAGGAGTAAAGTTGCTTGTGTATTATTTTTTCAAATATCTTGGAGAGTAAGGGCAAGTTTGATATGGGTCTGTACTTGTTCAAATCAGTTGGATCTCCACCTTTGTGGATCGGGGTGACCCTTGCTGTCTTGAGTATGGATGGGAAGGTTGAGGAAGCTATAGATTTGTTAAACATTGTTGCAATAATGGCCGACAGTTCTGGTGCAGCTTTTTTATATATGAATGGTGGCAAGTTATCTAGATCACCTGATTTGTTTTTTAATGATTTAATGATGAGTGAGACTGCAGTGGGATTAGTTGGAGTTAGAAATAGAGTATTTGGATAGTTGCCAGAGAGGTACTTGCTCAGATGGGTATTTGAGCTAGGAATTTGACTCGCTAGCTTTGATCCTACAGTAGAGAAGAAGACATTAAATTTGTCGACCGTGACTATAGGTTGCATGTGAGGGTCATCTGGTTTAGTTAAGTTTATCTCTCTATTTCCAGTCGGTTTCTTTGAGCCCAAAATTTTGGAGAGGGTTTGCCAGGTACTTTTCATGTCACCTTTCATTTCACTAAATCTATTTTCATAATACGTTTCCTTTGATTTATATATTAGTTTTGTGAGTATTGATGTGTATCTTTTAGTAAATTCTTTAGTAATTAAGCCTAATCTGAACTGTTTTTCAATTTGGTGTTTTTTATTAATAGATTTGAGGATACTTCTAGTTAGCCATGAGCTGTTTAGCCTCTTTTCTGTGATCTGTTTCGTTTTGATTGGGCAATGTTTGTTGTGGAGGTTTAGGGTTTTATGTAAAAAAAAATTTGATATCTTTATCGATATTATTACTGTCATCTAGCTCTCTCTGCCAATCAATGGCACCTAGAGATAGTTTTAGGTTGTTTATCAGTGTCTCGTCATGCCGGTAAAATGAGCTCTTTCTTGTTTCTTGAGGCAGTTTAGATAAGTTGGTTATGAAAAAGGTAGGATAGTGGTCTATGGTGTTATCTGTGATTATACCTGCTTGTAGTGGGGATATTATGTTGGTCCAGATATGGTCGAGTAACGAGGCACTAGTGTCAGAGTTCTTGTTGGCTTTGTTATAGTGGGTAGCAATAAACTGTTGTTCATAGCATTTGTGAAATCAACTACTGGAGGGTCGGTTGCTTGGAAAAGGTTGATAAATAACAAAAAGGCACAATACCGTGACTGGAAACGATACACAATAACCGCCACATAAAAGAGAGAAGCTTACGACGACGTTTCGGTCCGACTTGGACCATTGACAAAGTCACACTAACAGAGGTGGAGCAGGACGCTATATATAGGCAGGAAGAGGTGGAGGTAGTAGTAGTAGTAGTAGTAGTAGTAGTAGTACAAGAATTGTATATAATACCGACAGGATGAAATGACACATGCACGACACCCGGCATTCCCACCGTAGACGTTTCGCCATCCAGCCAGCCACTGGATGGCGAAACGTCCACAACAAAGACAACCAGACGCCGCACATGTGTCTTAATTTCATCAGTAGTTGTAGTAGAAGAAGAAGAGGTAGTAGTAGTGGTAGTGGTAGAAGTGGGAAATAAGGAAGACGAGCCAGTCAAATACAAAGGAAGGGGAGCACTGCAAGAGAGCTAGAAAACCCACAGAGGGAGAGCAAGCGCACCGAGGTCCGTGAAAGGGAAGTGGTGAAATAAAATAAATGAAGAAGGAACAGAAACACGAGACAGGAGAGAGAAAGACAACCCAGAGGAGAAAAGGAGAGAGGAAAGGGGAAGAGGAAGAAGAAAAAGAAGAAGAAGAAGAAAAAAAAAAAAAAAATGGAGGATTCAGGTTAAGTCACGGGTGTTCTGAAGTTTGGAGCATTTTACAATGTAGTGGGAGAGGAAGGCATCTACAGAGACGAAGCCAGGGCTAAGGTTCATACAAGGAAAGTTGTGTATAAGAGAGGATTCAACTAAACGGCGACTGTTCAAGTTGGAAGTAGGGAAGACAGTTTTAGCAGAAGACCAGTCAATAGGATGGCTATGATGTCTGACGTGACAGAAAAGAGCATTGTTAGTGTCGGCAAGCCTAACACTATTTTTGTGCTCCCTAAGTCTGTCAGAAAGAGATCGCCCAGTTTCTCCTAAGTATTGAAGAGGACAGGAGGAGCAAGAAAATGAGTAGACACCAGGAACATCTGTAGAGGGAGGAGAGGTATGAACGAGATTAGTGCGAAGAGTGTTAGTCTGGCGGAAGGAAAGCTTGATATCTAAGGGACGGAGAAAATTGTTGAGATTAGAAAGACCGGAAATGTAGGGAAGGCAGAGGATAGAAGAGTTCCCATGAGCAGAGAGTTTGGGAGAGAAGAAATTGCGTTTAGCACGTGAGAGGGCAGAGTCTATGAAATGGGAAGGGTAGAAAAGACGGGAGAACGAATTATGAAGAGTGTAAATTTCTGCTGGAATGAACTGAGGATCACAGATGCGGAGGGCAAGGAGAAAGAGGGAGATAAGAACACTTTTCTTGACAGGGGAAGCATGATAGGAAAAGTAGTGAATGTACATGCCACTGTGCATAGGTTTACGGTAAACGGAAAAGGAAAAACCTGTATCTGAGCGGTGGACATAGACATCAAGGAAAGGAAGTAAGGAATTAGATTCCCATTCAGCTTTAAACTTAATGGAAGGGGCAAGATTGTTAAGAGCTTCAAGAAAAGGTTGGAAGAGACTGGAGTCATGAGGCCACAGAGCAAAGATGTCATCTATATAGCGGAGCCAGAGTGAAGGTTGTAAGACTGTAGTATGATTTGTAAGACTGTAGTGTGTCTTGTAAGACCCTAGGGTGTCTTGTAAGACTGTAGTGTTTCTTGTAAGACTGTAGTGTGTCTTGTAAGACTGTAGTGTGTCTTGTAAGACTATAGTGTGTCTTGTAAGACTGTAGTGTGTCTTGTAAGACTGAAGTATGTCTTGTAAGACTGTAGTGTGTCTTGTAAGACCCTAGTGTGTCTTGTAAGACTGTAGTGTGTCTTGTAAGACTGTAGTGTGTCTTGTAAGACTGTAGTACGTCTTGTAAGACTGTAGTGTGTCTTGTAAGACTGTAGTGTGTCTTATAAGACTGTATTGTGTCTTGTAAGACTGTAGTGTGTGTTGTAAGACTGTAGTGTGTCTTGTAAGACTACAGTGTGTCTTGTAAGACTGTAGTGTGTCTTGTAAGACTGTAGTGTGTCTTGTAAGACTGTAGTGTGTCTTGTAAGACTGTACTGCGTCTTGTAAGACTGTAGTGTGTCTTGTAAGACTAGACTGTGTCTAGTAAAACTGTAGTGTGTCTTGTAAGACTATAGTGTGTCTTGTAAGACTGTAGTGTGTCTTGTAAGACTGTAGTGTGTTTTGTAAGACTGTACAGTGTCTTGCAAGACTATAGTGTGTCTTGTAAGACTAGACTGTGTCTAGTAAAACTGTAATGTGTCTTGTAAGACTGTAGTGTGTCTTGTAAAACTGTAGTGTGTCTTGTAAGTCTGTAGTGTGTCTTGTAAGACTGTAGTGTGTCTTGTAAGACTGTAGTGGTCTTGTAAGACTGTAGTGTGTCTTGTAAGATTGTAGTGTGTCTTGTAAGACTACAGTGTGTCTTGTAAAACTGTAGTGTGTCTTGTAAGACTAGACTGTGTCTTGTAAAACTGTAGTGTATCTTGTAAGACTGTAGTGTGTCTTGTAAGACTGTAGTGTGTTTTGTCAGACTGTAGTGTGTCTTGTAAGACTGTAGTGTGTCTTGCAAGACTGTAGTGTGTCGTGCAAGACTATAGTGTGTCTTGTAAGACTGTAGTATGTCTTGTAAGACTGTAGTGTCTCTTGTAAGACTGTAGTGTGTCTTGAAAGACTGTAGTGTATCTTGTAAGACTGTAGTGTGTCTTCTAAAAAGGTAGTGTGTCTTGTAAGACTGTAGTATGTCTTGTAAGACTATAGTGTGTCACGTAAGACTGTAGTGTGTCTTGTAAGACCCTAATGTGTCTTGTAAGACTATAGTGTGTCTTGTAAGACTATAGTGTGTTTTGTAAGACTGTAGAGGGTCTTGTAAGACTGTAGTGTGTATTGTAAGACCCTAGTGTGTCTTGTAAGACTATAGTATGTCTTGTAAGACTATAGTGTGTCTTGTAAGACTGTAGAGGGTCTTGTAAGACTGTAGTGTGTCTTGTAAGACTGTAGTGTGTCTTGTAAGACAGTAGTATGTCTTGTAAGACTGTAGTGTGTCTTGTAAGATGCTAGTGTGTCTTGTAAGACAGTAGTGTGTCTTGTAAGACTGTAGTGTGTCTTGTAAGACTGTAGTGTGCCTTGTAAGACCCTAGTGTGTCTTGTAAGACTGTAGTGTGTCTTGTAAGACTGTAGTGTGTCTTGTAAGACTGTAGTGTGTCTTGTAAGCCCCTAGTGTGTCTTGTAAGATGTAGTGGTCTTGTAAGATTTTAGAGTGTCTTGTAAGACGTAGTATGTCTTGAAAGACTAAGTGTGTCTTGTAAGACCCTATGAGTTTTGTAAACTGTAGTGTGTTTGAAAATTGTGGGTCTTGTAAGGCTGTAGTAGACTTTAAAAAGTTGTGGTCTTGTAAGCTGTGTGTGTTTGTAAACCCTAGTGGTCTTGTAGCACAGTTGTCTTGTAGACTGTAGTGTGTCTGAAAGTGTAAATTCTTCAAGTATGTGTGTCTTGTAAGACCCTATGTGTCTTTTTAAAGACGAGTCTGCTTGTAAACTGGGTTGTTTGTAGACTGTGTATGATTTGTAAGACTGTAGTGGTCTTGTAAGACCCTTGTGTGTTTGTAAGACTGTAGTGGTCTTGAAAGATTATTTGTGCCCTTGTAAGATGAAGTGTGTCTTGAAAGACTGAGTGTTTTGTAAAAAACCAGTGTGTTTGTAAGAGTGTGTTTTTGTAAGACGTAGTGGTTTGTAAGACTTAGGCCCTTTTGTAAGTGCTCTGTGTTTTGTAAGACTGTATGTGTCTGTAAACTGCTTTTGTCTGAAAAACTATAGTGTGTCTTGTAAGACTATAGTTGTTTGTAAGCTGTAGTGTGTTTCAAAGACTGTGTGGTCTTGAAAAGACGTACTGTGTCTTGTAAGACGTTGTGTTTTGAAAGACTAGACTGTGTCTAGTAAAACTGTAGTGTGTTTGTAAGACTGTAGTGTTTTTGTAAAACTGTAGGTGCTTGAAAGACTGTAGTGTGTTTGTGGGGATGTAGGGGCCCTTGTAAGCTGTGTGGTTTGAAAGGGGAGTTGTGTTTTGTAAGACTGTAGTGTGTCTTGTAAGACGTATTTGGTCTTGTAAGATGTATGGTCTTGAAAGACTGTAGTGTGTTTTTGTAAGACTGTAGTGTGTTTATAGACTGTAGTGTGCTTGTAAGACTGTAGTGTGTCTTGTAAGACGTAGTTGTTTTGTAAGACCCTGTTGTCTTGTAAGCTGTAATTTTTTGAAAGACTGTAGTGTGTCTTGAAAACAGTATTTTGTCTTGTAAGACGCGTGTGTCTTGTAAGCCCCTGTGTGTTTTGAAAAGATACAGTGTGTTTGTAAGACTGTAGTTTGTTTGTAAGCCCTTTTAGTTGTTTGCAAGATTAGTTGTCTTGTAAGCCCCTGTGTGTTTGAAAGACCGTAGTGTGTTTTAAAAGACGCAGTGTGTCTTGTAAGACTGTAGTATGCTTGTGAGACTGTAGTGTGTTTGTAAGACCTATTTGTCTTGTAAGATGTAGGTGTCTTGTAAGACTGTATGTATTTTGTAGATGGTAGTTAGTAAGACTGTAGTGTGTCGTGTAAACCTAGTGTGTTTTGTAAGACTTAGGATTTGTAGACTGAGTGTGTTTTGTAAGACTGTTGTTTTTTTTTAAGACTGTAGTGGCTTGTAATGTAGTGTCCCTTGTAAGACGTAGTGTGTTTTGTAAGACAAGTGTGTTTGAAAGGGGACTGTAGTGTGTTTTTAAGACTGAGTGGTCTTGAAGACGTAGACCCTTTTAGCGTACTGTGTTTTGTAAGACTGTATAGTCTTGTAAGCATAGTGGTTCTTGTAAATGTAGGTGTTTTTGCAAGATTTGTGTGTCTTGTAAGACTGCAGTGTGTCGTAAAAGACTGTAGTGTGTTTGAAAGACTGTGTATGCTTGTAAGATGAGTGTGTCTTGTAAATGTAGTGTTTTTGAAAAGACTGTAGTGTGTTTGTAAGACCCTAGGTGTCTTGTAAGACTGTGTGGTATGTAAACGTGTGGTTTGAAGACGTAGGGGGGACTAGAAAGACTGTGTGTGTCTTGTAAGACTGGTGTTTTGTAAGACTGGTAGTTTGTAGACTGTAGGTGTCTTGTAAGTGTAGAGGGATGAAAAGACGGTAGGTGTTTTTGAAAGAGTGTAGTCTGAAAGGACTATGTGTGTCTTGTAAGCCCCTAGTGGTCTTGTAAGAGTGTTTTGTTTTGAAAGATTGTGGTGTCTTTTAAGGCTGTAGTATGACTTGTAAGACTGTATGTGTCTTGAAAGATGTAGTGTGTCTTGTAAGACCCTGGGTGGTCTTGTAAGCTCAGTGTTTGTAAGTCTGTAGTGTGTCTTGAAAGATGTTATGTCTTGCAGACATAGTGTGTTTGTAAGCCCCTAGTGTGTCTTGAAAGACTGTAGTCGTTTGTAAGCTGTAGTGGTTGAAGATGTAGTAAATTTGAAAGACTGTAGTTTCTTGAAGACCCTAGTGTGTTTGTAAGACTGTAGGTGTCTTGTAAGATGTATTTGGTTTGCAAGACGGGTTTGTTTGTAAGCTTTGTGTGTTTGTAAGACTACATGTGTCTTGTAAGACGTAGTTGTTGTAAACGTATGTGTCTTGTAAGACTGTAGTTCTTTGAAAGACTGCTCTGTGTCTTGTAAGTGTAGTGTGTCTTGTAAGACGACTGTTTAGTAAAACTATAGTGTGTCTTGTAAGTTTTAAGTGGTCTTGAAAGACGTAGTGTTCTTCTAAGACTGTGTTGTCTTGTAAGACTGTCGTGTTTTGTAAACGAGGTGTCTTGTAAGACTAGACGTGTTAGAAAAACTGTAGTGTGTTTGTAAGATGTAGGTGTCTTGTAAAACTGTAGTGTGTCTTGAAGGACTGTAGTGTGCTTGTAAGACGTGTGTGTCTTGTAAGACGAGTGTGTCTTGTAAGACTGTAGTGTGTTTGTAAACGTGTGTGTCTTGAAAAGCTGTAGTGGTCTTGTAAGACTCAGTGTGTCTTGTAAGATGTAATGTGTTTTGTAAGACGTAGTGGTTTGTAAGACTGAATGTGCCTTTAACTGTAGTGTGTTTGTAAACTGTAGTGTGTTTTTAAGATTATGAGTCTTGTAAAAATGTATGTGTATTGTTAGACTTATGTGTCTTTTAAACTGTAAGGGTTGTAAGAGTGTTTGCCCTTGTAAGCTGTATGTGTTTGTAAGACTGTAGTATGTCTTAAAAGACTGTAGTGGTCTTGTAAGACTGTAGTGTGTCTGAAGATTTAGTGTGTCTTGTAAGCTGTAGTGTTTTTGAAAGAGTAGTGTGCCCTGTAAGACGTAGTGTGTTTGTAAGACTGTAGTATGTTTGTAAGACTCGTTGCTTGTAAGATGTGGTGTTTGTGCCCCAGTGTGTTTTGAAAGACTGAGTTGTTTTAAAGACTGTAGGGTGTCTTGAAGACTGTAGTGTGTCTTGTAAGCTGTAGTATGTCTTTGTGACCCTAGTGTGTTTGTAAGACTGTAATGTGTCTTGTAAGACTGTAGGTGTTTTTTTAAGACAGTGTTTGTCTTTAAGATGTTGTGTGTTTGAAGACTGTGGGTTGTCTTGTAAGACTGTAGTGTGTTTTGAAAAGATGTAGTGTGTCTTGTAAGATACAGTGTGCTTGTAGACTGTAATGGTTTTGTAAGACTGTGTGTGTTTGTAAGACTGTAGTGTGCCTTGTAAGACTGTAGGTGCTTTTTAGACTGTGTGTGTTTGTAGCCCTGTGAGTTTGTAGACTGTAGTGTTTTGTAAGACGTAGTGTGTTGAAAGACTGTAGAGGGACTTGTAAGACTGTAGTTTGTCTTGTAAGACTGAGTGGTCTTGTAAGACTGTGTTGTTTTGAAAGACTGTAGTGAGCTTGTAAGCTGTAGGTGTCTTGAAAGCTGTAGTGTGTTTGAAGACTGTGGTGTCTTGTAAGACGTAGGTGTCTGAAAGGGCGTAGGTGTTTTGTAAGACTGTTTATGTCTTTTAAGATGAGTGTGTCTTGAATCTGTATGTGTTTGTAAAAATGTAGTTTTCTTGTAAGACCTAGAGTGTCTTGTAAGACTGTAGTGTGTTTTGTAAAGAAAATGGTCTTGTAAGACTGTAGAGGGTTTGTAAGATGTAGTGGTGTTTGTTAGACTGTGTGTTCTTGTAAGACTGTAGTATGTCTTGTAAAACGTGTGTGTCTTGAAACAGTAGTGTATTTTTTAAAATGTAGTGTGTCTTAAAAGACAGTAGTGTTCTTTTTAAGACGTAGTGTGTTTTGTAAGACGTAGTGGTTTTGAAAGACGTACAGTGTCTTGCAAGACTATAGTGTGTCTTGAAGACTAGGGGAAAAAACTG
>NW_026509826.1:0-14921 GCF_026875155.1 Cherax quadricarinatus | reverse complement strand
TTTTAACACAATTTCTGAAATTATCATTACCCAGAGTTACTCCATGACAGTTACCATTAAGATTCTTAATATCAGAGCATAAGTCAATATATCCATACTCATTATTAATCATTTCTAAACCCATACCTCTAACAAATCCTAGTTTAAAGTCCTAACAACCCCCTCAACTGAGTTAGCAAGAAAACCCACACCTGCCCTGGATAAGTGAACCCCATCCCTGGCATACATGTCATTCGGCCATAGAAAGTTGTCCCAGTTGTCAATGAATGAAACTGCATTATCCTTACAGTGTTATCCAGCCAAAAATTTAATACCAATTGCTCGGACAACCATTCATTACCAAACCTCTTCTTGGCAAAATGCCACATATAACAGGGCGCCCCCCCTTCTTCCTAATCATGTCTATAGATGTCCTGAACTTTCTAAATAAATCCTCACTTCTACGCTTGCCTACATCATTGCCTCCAGCACTGAGGCAAATAATAGGATTATCCCATTACCGTTCATGATTTTTGTCAAGCCGGCTAACAATGTCCTCCATCCCAGCCCAGGAAAGCATACCCTTGTCTCCTACTCCTGTCCTTCAAGCAGAATGCCCTATCCATGTATCTAACCTGGCTATCCCCAACAACAACAATATTCTTACCTTCCTTGTTGTCGTTCGTCGTGACGATCCCAGTAGTAGACTCACATTCGTCGGGTAGCACCGAGAATGCGTTGGAGGTTTCCACGGGAGTTTCCACAGCAGTCTCTTTCTTCTTCATCGTTTCTGGCTTTCCATTCGTCTTCTTGATCGTCAACTTCGCCGTCCCCTGCTGTCCAACCACTGACCACGAAGTTACTCCATCTCAGCTGTTTCCTGAAGAAGGTCTACTCACAACTTGTCCAATACCCCCTGCCTAGCTACCCAAGACTTTATAACCCCACCGGGTAGATCATCAGATGCAGCATTCTCCACCTGACCTCAACGTAGCTTTAAGAAGAGACTGGACAAATATATGAGTGGGAGGGGCTGGGTTTGATTGGTTTTAAGGGGTACGGGAGTTATTTCTTCAGTAGCTTTAGGTAGATGTCGTTTTGGTAAGGACCTGCCTCGTATGGGCCAGTAGGCTTTCTGCAGTGTTCCTACATTCTTATGTTCTTATGTTCTTGTGTAACGTGAACATGAATATAAATACTCCCGTACCTTCCAACCCCAGGTAGATCCGTGTGTGACTTGTAAAAGCCCAGTGTGTGGTGAAACGTTGTCAATAAAGGATCACATTATACTGCATTTGTGTTTATATTTCCATTGTGTCGGTATTTTATACCATTTATTTCCATTGTTTCCTGAGCTGGGGACTGGGCTCTGTCCTCTCTGATAATCTGCAGATTCATGGCATCCACTGCTTCCTGCTCTGTCAGTAAGCACACCCTCAGGAGTGTGCTGACCATCTGCCGGAACATGCTCTGTTGTTCCGTGGAGGTGATTGTGTTGCAGATAATATCCGTGAATGCCTTGATGAGTGTTAAGAGATCCTCTCTGTTGGGAGCCTGCGTTGTCGGTGGGTTCGAAGCAGTGGATATTATCTTGGCTGTTGTAATCTGTGGGGACTGCTGAGGGTTGTATTTCTTCACTGTGCACACCGTGGCCTGTTGCTGTATGCCAAGTTGTTTAACCGGCATCTGCTGGTGAGGTGCAGCCACAGCCTGCATAGTGGCTGTGCCTGGCAAGGAGGCCGGTGGGGGCTCGTGTAGTACTGTCTGCTGATTGCGTTGCCCAGATGTTTCCTGTTGGCGCCGCCTATTCCTCATGTTTTTGTTTCTTCGTTGCGGTAGTGGGGGAAGATGCTCCTGTTCATGACGCCTGGTTGAGTCTTTAAGGGTCGGAAATTCCTGGGCACTGAGATGGGTTGCCTGATGAGAGTTCTGCAGTATCGCAGGATTCTCTGCACCCATCGTCTGCTGAGGGTGATGCTCTGCCCTAGCCTGTTGTCTTGTCGTTGGTGCCTTCCAGGCCTCACGAATTCTAGTGAGCCTCTCAGGGCATCGAGGGTTCCAGCATGGTGTTTCTCCCTGCAATTCGGGCATCGTGGAGTGGGTGGCGATGCATTCTTCAGCTTGGTGATGCATTCCTCGGTAGGGTGGGGCTGGCTGGAGACACCGCAGATTACTCTGTTTGGACAGAGTGCACCCAGGTATCCGTAATGCTGGCACTTAAAACAGCGAACTGGTTCTGCCGTGAAGGTCCTGACATCGTACCTGCCCCAAGAACCGAAGTCCAGCTGGGATGGCAGCGGTCCTACATGCTGAATGAGGACCTGCCGGGTTGGTGCTTTTGCCTGCCGATTTTTCCTTGAGACGCTGAGCTGACACGACACTGGGATGAGCTGCTACTGCCTCGATGGGCATCATCAGTGGGTATCGCATCACTACACCCTTGGTGTTCTTCTGCCGAGAATCCAGTTCCTCCAGGGTGAAGGAGCGGTCTGTCTCCATGACTTTTTTTCAAAGTGATATGCATTTCCCTGTTGATAGGAGGTGTATGTATAATGTTCGCCAAGACCATAGTCCTGGCACGGGTCCCAATCTTGCGATGGCCCGTCTCTGGCTCCCGATGGAGAAAGGTTTCCACAATGATGCGACGCATGCCATTCAAGCGCCCCTCTGGTCAGTTCAACTGGTGTATCTCATAAGCGACACTATATGTAACTATGGACACTAGCGAGGAGGAGGATATGTCATTATTACAGGTAACAGCTAGTCTGGTTCGTTGACCCCATGGTACACTAGTGTGGCCGCAGTCATATTTTGGATCCTCTTCGGGAGGGAATATCACCCCTAGTTGCCTGCGGATGTCTCAGTAGCTTCGCACACTAGAAGATAGTGTATTAGGGGCCGCTGGACAACGTGCTGACAGAAACTGGCCACATATCCTCCTCAGCCTTGTCAAACATCATCTTGGTTGTGGGAAACCCCAAACGAAGCCGATGGATGGCGGTACACTGCGCTCTGGACCAGCTTCTATCATATGGAGGGGGTTGTCCCTGAGTCGCTGTCGGTACCACTGTTGAGATGGGGTATCAACTAAGACCTCCCCCATAAGTTTCGTGGCTCTGGCAGCCACCAGTTTGGTCTGTCGTAGGCTGATTGGGACAGTAATCCCAACATGTGGATAGTCTGTTGCTGCCTTGACTGCATCATCTGCCGCCTCATTTCCCGGATGCCAGCATGGCTGGGGATCCAGTTTCAATGTCGATCTATTACCCTGAACTTCTAAGGCTGTCATTATGCTCAGGATCGATGTGATGAGGTGAACATTATCCTGTGGTTGAGGATGGGAGAGGACATTGATTGCAGAGGTGGAATCAACATATATGACAGGTCGGAGTCGATGTCGTAGGGCATGTGACAATGCCTGCTGAATCGCCACCAGCTCAGCTTGAAGGATCGTGCAGTGGTGAGGGAGTCGCCAGCCTGTGGCTAGTACGTCAGCTTGCGTGAGGCCAGTAGTATCAACCTGGTTGATGAGAACCTGATCCCCCTTGAAGCTTGGTCTCAGACCGGGCGCATGGGCTTTGACCCCCGAAGCCCTCTCCAGGTAAACCAAGAGGCCTGAAATGAAAGATTTCTCCCAGTATACTCCAGTATATGATTTATTTACCAATTAAGAATTATGATCTTCAGAATGACACTATTGTAAAGAATATACAATATAAATATATAAAAATGACATTCAGGAAGACCATCAAGGTGGTATTGTGGCAAAGAAAAAACTGAGGGTAGGAATTAATAGATTGTTTATTTGATTGATGTCACCAGTTGTGTTGCATGCAACACACTGCCAGACATGTAACACACTGCCAGACAAGTCTGGCCCAATACCAGAATCTTCGAGAAGAAAGAACGCTCAAAAATTATTTCATAATTTAGGTTAAGTAATGTTTAGTAAACTAGACCGAATATTGATATATTTATTTATTTAAATGATATCCTGTCATGAATCATATCTTACTAGTATGAGTTCTCATATGACTTACTAAACCAGACTTTCGAGAAAAGATTTTTCAGACACATTGAGCACTGATATGGTTTCTCTCCAGTATGAGTTCTCATGTGATTTACTAATGTTGATCTATGAGAAAAGGCATTCATACATTCTGAACACTTATATGGTTTCTCTCCGGTATGAGTTCTCATGTGACATACTAGGTCAGACCTTTTCGAAAAGTCTTTTGGACATTGTGAACAATGATTTGGTTTCTCTCCTGTATGAGCTCTAATGTGATGTACTAAATAAGGTTTTCTTGTAAAGTCTTTCAGACACACTGAACACTGGAACGGTTTCTCTCCAGTATGAGTTCTCTTGTGATTTACTAATGTTGATCTATGAGAAAAGGTATTCATACATTCTGAACACTTATATGCTTTCTCTCCAGTATGAGTTCTCATGTGACATACTAGGTCAGATCTTTGCGAAAAGTCTTTTGGACATTGTGAACACTGATATGGTTTCTCTCCAGTATGAATGATCAAGTGCCTTTTTAAAGTATTTTTTTTAGAAAATTTTTTCAGACACACTAAACACTGATATGGTTTTTCTCCAATATGAGTTCTCATGTGTTGTAGTAAATACATTTATCAGAAAGCTCTTTAAGACACATTAAACGTTTGAGTGTTTCATAGTCTATTATAAATCTGGTGAGAGATACGCACTGTTCTTGAGAAGAAGGGTGTTGTAGCGAGTGTGAATTTTCATCAACACCTGTACGTTGATTTGTCTTAAAACACAGTTTTTCAGATGTTTTCAACATAATGATTAATAATGATGTCGTATATTAATTTACTTAACTATGTTTTTAGTGTAGTCACTGTATTAACAATATATACAGTATTTACAGAATCTTCTGATTTGTAACAGTGATCTTGGCAATGCAAGAGTCAGTTTAATATTGACACTACAAGTATCAGAATATTGTGCCAGAATAACTGAAGTATTGACACAACAAGAGCCAGCCTCAGGTGTCAGGATACCTGAAGTATTGACACAACAAGCCAGCCTCAGGTGTAAGGATACCTGAAGTATTGACTCAACAAGAGCCAGCCTCAGGTGTCAGGATACCTGAAGTATTGACACTACAAGAGCCAGCCTCAGGTGTAAGGATACATGAAGTATTAACACAACAAGAGCCAGCCTCAGGTGTCAGGATACCTGAAGTATTGACAGAAAAAGAGCCAGTCTCAGGTGTCAGGATGCTGAAGTATTGTCGCAGTAAGAGCCAGCCTCAGGTGTCAATCTACCTGAAGTATTGACACAATAAGAGTCAGCCTCAGGCGTCAGGATGGCCTGCAAAATAAATAAAATATATAATCTTTTATTATTATCATTATCGTAATAAAGTTGGTAGAATTACCGACAATATGTAAAGTAAAAGGTCACAAGTGCAACTAATGTCACATTTTTATTGTTGACAATGTTTCGCTCTCCAGGAAGACAGAAGAAAATAGATTGTAGATGAATGGATCAAAAAACAGACACGTTGTTAAATTAGACACACAGGGTAGCTTTGAAAATTGGGTTGGGCAAATGTTTTGTTAGTGGGATGAATTGTAAAGGACCCGCCTAGTATGGGCCAAAAGGCCTGCTGCAGTGTTCCTCCTTTCTTGTGTTGTTATATGCAACTCTTGGGTATCTATATTGAGGAAACGTTTCCCCAGACAGTGGCATCATCATTCGATACAAAGGATAAACTTGAAGAACGGGAGGAGAATTAGGTAATCAGTCCCTCAACCTTGAGTCGATGTGGTCAGTCCATCAATTTTGAAGAATTATACAAAAATATCTGGTAATCAGCACCTCAGCCTTGGAGTTGGTGTGAAAAGCAACTCAGAGGTGAAGAATCTTCACAACTACGGTCCTAAAATTTGTATTGATAAAGCTACTGGATGTCAAAACGTCTACAATAAAGATACCCAGAAGTTGCACATTTCTCTAACTCTCATCAGTTATATTAATGTTTAAGCTATTGATTAATTATGGGAGAAAATGTTTTGCAAGACACTTGTGCAACATCTGGTTATCTTTATTGTAGACGTTCCGACATCCAGTGGCTTTATCAATACAGATTCTTGGACATAATACAAAAATAGAAACTATTATGTCTAAGAATCTGTATTGATAAAGCCACTGGGTGGCGAAACGTCTACAATAAAGATAACCAGATGTTGCACAAGTGTCTTAACTTTCAACTCTTAAGTTGCCACTGGTATTTATGTGAGTTCTGTGTTAGTTGTGATAATAGTTTAAGCTAAAAATTGTTATTGGTGACCTAAATTTGTCCTATTTCCTATAACAACATCAATGAACTTACCTTACAGTTGTTTGGAAGGTCTTCACTGGGATAATATCAGCTTTCCAAATTGATATCAACAACTTGGTTAAACAGGATATATTTGAGAGCAAATGTTTAGGTCAAGGGATCTTGATTGCTTCTAACAAACGATGATTAAAATGAAAGCATATATAAAGGCTGAGAGTGAAGTGTAACAACCTGACAATAAGGTCATGTGACTCAAATGCAACTCATAACAACATAAGAAAGGAGAAACACTGCAGCAGGCCTGTTGGCCCATACTAGGCAGGTCCTTTACAATCCATCCCCCTCACAAAACATTTGCCCAACCCAATTTTCAATGCTACCCAAGAAATAAGGTCTGATACTCCATCAATTAATATATGCAAATTCCCTTCAAAACCCAAAACCCCCCTCGATCAAGTATTTATCCAACCTAAATTTGAACCTACCCAAGGTTTAAGCCTCTATAACCCAACTAGGTAAACTGTTCCCTCATCAACTACTCTATTTCCAAACCAATACTTTCCTATGTCCTTTCAAAATCTTAACTTGTCAAATTTGATTCCATTATTGCGGGTTCTCTCTAGAAGAGTATCCTCAAGACCTTATTAATATCCCCTTTGATAACACCCCGTCCCACTTGTACACTGCCTCGCATGGGCCAGTAGGCCTCCTGCAGTGTTCCTCCATTCTTATGTTCTTATGTTTACCCTCATTTTTTGTCTTTCAAGTGAACGTAGTTTAACAGTCTTAACATAAAAACATAAGAAATGAGGATCACTACAACAGGCCTGTAGGCCCATACTCGGCAGGTCCTTTACAATCCATCCCACTTACAAAACATTTGCCCAACCCAGTTTACAATGTTGATAATCTAGACATATGTACAACTCTTGGGTATCTTTATTGAGGAAACGTTTCGCCACACAGTGGCTTTTCAGTCCATACTAATAGTAATAGTAATAGAGTGGTGACGTGTACTTAGCTCTGTGAAGACCTGTTTGTGTGCTCTCTGTGAATCTGAACCAGGATGCCCTCTCTTGAGCAGCTTTACCAGCAGCTGAGAGAAGAGCTCAGAGTTGCTAAGCTGGAGATACAGCGATTAACGGAGGAGAACAAGAGGATTCGTAGTAATCCTCCTGTTGTGAGTCCCAGGTTAAGAGGGGAGCTTGGTCAGTGACCGGGCAACATGGAACCAAGCTGAAGATCAGAAAACGGTTGGAGAGGCAGAAACAACGAGAAACCAGAAGACTACCGTGGAAACTTCCAACTCATTCTCGGTGCTACCTGACGAATGTGAGTGTTCTACTGGGAATGCCACAACGAGCACCATGGAAGCATTGGCAGTAGTGAGTGAGACATCCATAGAAACCCCAACGAAGACCATCGAGAATGTCTTGACGAATTCTACAAGTGGTGTAATGCTACCTGGCGAATGTGAGTCGACTACTCGGAGCATCACGACGGACGACGCCAAGGAAGGAAAAAAACATTGTTTTGTTGGGGATAGCCAGATAGGTACATGGATAGGGCATTCTGCTTGAAGGATAGGAGTGAGGCAGAGAGTGTGTTTTCCTGGGACTGGGATGAAGGATATTGTTAGCCGTCTGGATGACATCATGAGAGGTAATGGGAGCAATCCTATTATCTGTCTCAGTGCTGGAGGCAACGATGTTGGCAGACGTAGGATGAGGACCTGATTAGCAGGTATAGGTCAGCAATAGAGATAAATTAGGAGGAAGGGTGGGAAACCTGTCATATGTGGCATTTTTGCCAAGGAGAGGAGTTGGAAATGAATGGTTGTCCAGAGCAATTGGTGTCAATTGCTGGCTGGACAAATACTGTAGGGAAAATGCAGTAACATTCATTGACAACTGGGACCTCTTCTATGGCAGAAATGACATGTATGCCAGGGATGGGGTTCACTTATCTAGGTGTGGGGTGGGAGCACTGGCCAACGCAGTGGAGGGAGCTGTTAGGTCTTTAAACTAGGAATAGTTAGTGGTATGGGTTTTTGCGGGAAAACTGTGAAGTCTCAGGTAGTAATATGAGTACTAGGAGAACTAGTAATAGGCAAAATGAGGTGGATATCGGAAATCCAGTGGCACTAATTGACAAGGACAGTAATAGGTTTAGTGGAATAACAGAAAGGAGCAGGAATGATAAAGAGAAAGGAGGGTCCTTGTGGCATGCAAAGAGTACATAACCTTTATTCGGCGCATGGACACACCTCATTTACAGGCTATCTCCCCCAACCAGCGAACCAGGTTGCTAAGAGTTGATGATGGGGCCCCGTCGTTCAACTAGTGACCAGGTTCTAGCCAATAAGAAGGTGGGATTGGCAATCGCAGAGGTTATGTGGATACCGCTCTCCTGTCTGCCCTTGTCATTCCCATTCTAGAGCTGGTTGAAGCACGGTCTGCTATCTTGTGGCTTCTATTTCTGCCTTGCTTACGTGGAGTGCACTATATTTATCACTGTACATAGTGTACATATTGCTGTTCTAAATTGGTGAAGGATAATATAAGTCAAAACTTTTTCCTACTGTGTTTATTTGCTCCCATTACACCTGGGATAACAGGCCATTTGAAATCCTAGGTTGTAATATGGGTAGCCTGTCCGGGGAGCTGGACTTAGAGAAACGGTTGAGCTTAGGGTGGAAGCTTGTAGCAGGAACATTGTGTAGCTTGCTGTTTCGCTTCGCATTTACAAATTTTGTGTGTCAGTTGCTTATGATCAGCCTTGCTATTGTGTGATCGTTCAACAGCTCGCTACTAGCTTGTTCAGTGTGCTCGCTTCGCTACGGTCAATCTTGTGTGCAGTCGGCTTGCTTGTATGCGTATTCTGCAATCGTACTGTGCATAGCTAAGCGTGTTCTGCAAATTAACGTGTTACGTTGGGGTATTCGTACTGTGCATAGCGAATAACTTATGCCACCTAGACGAGTCAGACGCTGGTGTCGGCATATACTTTGCATAACCTACCTAAATTGTCCCTACAGCGTTGTTGGCAAATTGCTCGTTCCATTGGCATTCCCTATAAACGCACTCTCACAGCTGCGCAACTGCGTTCACTTATTGCTGACAAACTTATTGAAGAAGAGATGGCACATCAAACTCCTCCCTCTACGGGAGCTGGGGCAAAAACTCTTATGTTCTCGCATGAGGAAGATGATACACCTACGGAGCAAAATGGTCAGTATGGTGCAGCTGGGTTGTCTCGAGGTGAATCAGCGTCGTTGGCACTTGAGCTGGCAAAAATCACGCTGGAGCAAACTAGGGAACAGAGAGCATTCGCAAGGGAAGAATTTGATAGGAAAGAGAAAGGAGGCAGTTTTCGCATTCTGTAAACGATTTCAGTTTACAAAAAGCAGTACAGCTTGTTCCCCGCTTCAATGAGGCCGAACCAGAGCAATTTTCGAAAGCTTCGAAAATCAGCTCGAGCCTTGAGGTGGCCGGAACAGCACTGGGCAGCGTTGGTTCATACAGCATTATTGGGTAAGGCACAGGAATTTACGTCGGTATTAACTGACGCTGAATTCTCTGATTATCAAGTAGTGAAGACCACAGTGTTGGGAGCATATACATGTATCCCAGCTAAATATCGTAAGACCTTCAAATTGAACAGGCGGCAGCTTGGTCAATCCCTGGTGGACTTTGTGAGACAGCAAACCAAAGCTTTTACCAGCTGGTATAAAGCGAGTGGTGTCTCTAACTTTGAGGAGCTGGTGCAGCTTATTCTGATTGATAACCTGCTGGAGTCTGTGGGACCAGAGGTTCGTGTCTTTCTGCAGGATCGTGACTTAACCACTGCATTGGAGGCGGCCAGGTTTGCTGATACCTTCGAAACGAACCGCTCCTTGTCCGAGCGGTCCCGTCTCTCTTTCAACAGTTGGCGTGAGCAGAGATCGACAACATTGGAGAATGAAGTGCCAGCCGAGGGAGAGCGTCTACGTCATCCAACCAAGTCACCTGGTGAGCCACGCTTCTCAACATAGGTCCCCCTGCGGAGAGGCAAACTACTTATGGAGCATCTCGACAACAATATCCAGAGAGGCACCAGCCAGAACGACACCACTTGCAACGTCATCAGGAGTAAAAGGGCAAGCCTGTCGTCTGCTTCAGGTGCAATAAAGTAGGTCACATCATTCCAACTGCCCCCAAAAAACCTCAACCCATCGGGAAAATCTCTAATATCCCTAGTAACATGTCCCCTAGAGAAGTAGAAAAAGGTATGGCCCTTATTATTGCAAAAGTCTTATTCCCTACAGGAAAACTCAGAACCAACTAAAGTAAAATACCTTTAGAGATACTGGAGCATATTGCTCACTTGTCAGAGAAGGAATATTACCCCTTTCAGAGAATACTTCCTTGAATTCCTCAGTTTTATTGGAAGCCTATGGAGGAGCTATATATTCTGTTCCTTTGCATAAAATTTATGTACAGTGCAAATATTACACTGGGTACTTGACTGTAGGTGTCTCAAAAGGATTTCCCATGAAAAAATGCCATGTTATTACTGGGTAATAACATTACTACTGTTACTTTCGTGTCCTGAACCTATAATGATTAATGCTTCTCCAGTGTTGGCCATAACTCGGGCAACATCCCAAGGTTTCTGGGGAGAATGTTGACCTATCCTTGGACGACTCCGATCTCGGAATAGCCACGTTGTTTTATGAGACACACCGGCCGGTAGTCTCGTAAATCAAGTGAACAGACCCCGATCAAGCCTTCCTATTCCCAGGTTGCAGGATTGCCAGATGTCTCTGTTTCCATGCCCGAGGGACTGTCCTTCCGGGAGGAACAACGAAAGGACCCTTCTTTAAAATTCGCTTTTCAGGCAGCCATGGGTAAATCCTCTTTGGGTCATCCAGTCAAGTATGAAGTTAAAAATGATTATTTGGTTTGCACTGAGACTGGTAAGGAGATAGAGGGCCGGCAATTATACGACAGGTTAGTGGTTCCAACCAAGTATAGACCTCAGATATTAAATATAGCTCATAATACGTCATTAGGAGGTCACTTAGGAATTACAAAAACCTTGTATAGAATCACAAAAGAATTTTATTGGCCAAAATTAAAGAAAGATGTGAAGAATCATATTAGGTGTTGCCGAGAATGTCAGCAAGTTGGAAAACCTGGGACATTCCATTAAACCTGCACCTCTCCAACCCATACCTGCTGATGGAGAACCTTTTGCAGATTTAATTATAGATTGTGTAGGTCCACTACCTAAGTCAAAGTCTGGAAATCAGTATTATATTTACAATTATGGATAAAGTAACAGATATCCTGAAGCGATCCCAATGCGTAGTATCAATACTAAAGCTATTCTCAAAGCTTTAACAAAATTCATTTCTTTGTTTGGCATTCCTAAACTATACAAAGTGATCAAGGTACTAACTTCACTGCCAAAGCATTTAGGGAAGTATTAACTAGGTTAGGGATAATTCACAACTTATCCACTGCCTATCACCCTCAGTCCAAGGCGCCTTGGAAAGATTCCACCAAACATTAAAAACAATGATGAGAAGTTTTTGCATGCACTTTCCGACAGATTGGATGAATCTCTACCGTTGTTGCTGTTCTCAGTACGAGAGACGGTGCAAGAGTCTACAGGGTATAGTCCGTTTGAGCTGATCTTTTGGGCACAATGTACGAGGTCCTCTTCGGGTTGCTCAAAGAAGGATGGATGGGAGAAGACGTAAGCTCAGCACTCTACAACCCGTCTTCAAGGTTGCAGGTGGCACGTGAGTTAGCCACGGCTAACCTAAAGACAGCTCAAAGTAAGATGAAACAGAGGTATGACAGAAGTGCACAATTCCGCTCCTTCCATCCAGGAGACAAGGTGTTGGTGCAGGAACCTATACCTGGCCACACCTTGAAAGCTAGATTTACGGGACCTATGCAGATAGTAAGTAGATTATCTGATTTAAATTATGTGGTAGCTCCATTGATAAGACCTCAAAAACAAAAACTTACCACATTAATCAAATCAAGGCCTTTCATACACCAGATAAAGTCCCAGTAATGACTCTGTCCTCTACCTCTGAGGACGACTCTGACTCTTTGCACTCTATCTCTGAAATTAATACTAAACTTTCAAATTCTGTCCTCCTCAAGGATCCTAGCCCGTTAATGGATGGATTATCTGAAATACAAGCAACCAATTTAACTGAGCTTCTACAGTCATATCCTAATATTTTTTCGGATGTGCCGAGAAAATGTACGTTAGGTTACCATGATGTAGATGTGGGAAATCTAAACCAATTAAACTCTCCCCTACAGAGCTAATCCTGAAAAGCAAAGGCTACTTCAGCAGGAAGTAGACTTCTTGTTAGAACATGGTTTAGTGGAGGAGTCATCTAGTCCATGGGCTTCACCGTGCATCCTAGTAAAAAAGGCTGATGGAGGGTTTCGTATGTGCACAGACTACCGTAAAGTGAACGAGGTCACAATCACAGATGCTTACCCTCTTCCTCGTCTGGATGACGTAATTGACTTTGTGGGTAAGGCTACTTTTGTGTCCAAATTAGATCTCCTTAAAGGTTACTATCAGGTACCTTTGACAGATAAGGCGAAGGAAATCTCTGCCTTCGTAATTCCAGGAGGTCATTATCAGTATACAGTTACCCCCTTCGGAATGAAAAATTCCCCCTCTTCATTCCAGAAACTCGTCCATCAGGCTATTAAAGGACTTGAAGGCACGGCAGCATACCTAGATGATATTGTTGTGGTGTCTGATACTTGGGATCAACACCTACTTAGACTTAAAGCTCTGTTTGAGACTTTAAGAATTCCAATTAACAGTTTAATTTATCTAAATCTTCCTTTGGCCAGGCCACTGTCACTTTCTAGGCCATGAAGTAGGTAGTGGTAATGTTGCACCTAAACTTGCTAAAGTTCTTCGATTAAAGATTATCCAGTTTCCTCATGATAGGAAATCTCTTCAACGTTTCCTAGGCATGATCGGATTTTACAGAAGATTCTGTAAGAATTTCTCAGATATTGTAGCCCCTCTTACCTTCTTACCAGTCATAAAGTTCCCTTTAATTGGACGTCAGATTGTAACACTGCTTTTAATAAAGCAAAAAGATTATGTGCTCTGCACCCATTCTCCTGTCTCCAGACTTCTCCAACCTTTTTCATTACAGGTTGATGCTTGTGAGTCTTGGGTTGGGGCGGTACTATTACAAATCGGGAACAAGGAGCTGCAGCCAATCGCATACTTTTCAGCCAAGTTCCAGCCACATCAGAGAGCTTACCTACCATTGAAAAAGAAGCCCTCGCGCTGGTAATGGCTTGGAGCATTTCGATGTTTATGTGGGCCAGACATCGCAGGTGGTCACAGTCTACAGTGATCACAACCCGTTAGTCTATCTCCAAGCCATGAAGAATCACAACACAAGCTTATGCGTTGGACGCTCAGGCTGCAGCCCTACAATATAAAAATTAATTATATTGCCGGCAAAGAAAATGTGTTGGCAGACTCTTTGTCAAGAGTCTAGTTTAATATTTTATTTAGGTTAGGATGTAATTTGTGGTAACCCCCCTTTCAAGCTCTTTTTTTTTATCCCCTGATGTGGGGGTTTTTTTTAGTGAGGGGATACGGGCTACCGTCCGCTTGTATCTTGGACCTATGTTGGCCTATTCGGACTGCTGTCTCACTCTGAGTTTAGGGTTTGGCTTTTGGTCACTAGGAAAGCTGAGCTCTATCTAAGAGTTGGATGGTGGAGAGGATTAGGCGGTCCCATTATTTTGTGCCATGGCGGCACGGTTACCACTGGGAGGTGGCAGCCTAATCCTGAGCCTTCTCGGGGTGGGGGGTGTGGCATGCAAAGAGTACGTAACCTTTATTCGGCGCATGGACACACCCTCATTTACAGGCTATCTCCCCCAACCAGCGAACCAGGTTGCTAAGAGTTGATGATGGGGCCCCGTCGTTCAACTAGTGACCAGTTCTAGCCAATAAGAAGGTGGGATTGGCAATCGCAGAGGTTATGGTGGATACCGCTCTCCTGTCGCCCTTGTCATTCCCATTCTAGAGCTGGTTGAAGCACGGTCTGCTATCTTGTGGCTTCTATTTCTGCCTTGCTTACCGTGGAGTGCACTATATTTATCACTGTACATAGTGTACATATTGCTGTTCTAAATTGGTGAAGGATAATATAAGTCTAAACTTTTTCTACTGTGTTTATTTGCTCCCATTACACCTGGGATAACAGGCCATTTGAAATCCTAGGTTGTAATAGTCCTTAAGAATATATTACACAAATAGTCGCAGTGCTAGGAATAAGATGGACGAGTTGAGACTAGTTGCTAGTGCAGGTAACATAGATGTATTTGCCATTACTGAGACGTGGTTTAATTCAAAAAGTCGGGACATGCCTGCGGAATGTCACATTCAGGGTTTCAAGTTGTTCCAAGTAGATAGAAGTATCGGGAAGGGGGGTGGGGTGGCATTGTATGTCCGAGATCGCTTGAACTGTTGCACAAAAACGGGTATTAAGTCTGAAGTAACACATACAGATCTGTTTGGATAGAATTTTCAGAGGGGTATGAAAAAAATTTAAATTTTGGTGTG
>NW_026509825.1:0-14298 GCF_026875155.1 Cherax quadricarinatus | reverse complement strand
ACCCCCCCCTGAGAAAATTTCCCCACATCACTCCTAGAGATGTTACAACTGACCAAAGTAAAGTAACTGCAGTACTAAATTTTCCAACTCCCAAAACTGCTAATGCCATAAGATCCTTTGTGGGCTTAGCAGGTTTTTATAGATCTTTCATTGCAAATTTTTCTTCAATAGCAGCTCCTCTAACTGAGTTGCTTAAGAAAGATGCTCCTTTCGTTTGGACCTTCCATCAAGAAAGAGCATTCCAAACTCTAAAAGAAAAGCTAACATCTGCTCCAATTTTGAAATTTCCACATTTTTCTAAGCCCTTCTATCTGACAACTGATGCTAATTCTATTGGCATAGGCGCCATACTAGCTCAGAAGACTGATGGCAAGTACAACGCAGTTGCATTTGCTAGCCGAATCCTTACAAAGGCTGAATGTAACTATACAGTAACTGAGCAAGAAGCTTTAGCAATAGTATGGTCTTTAAAGCACTTCCGAGACATTATTTATCAGTACCCTGTTCATGTCTTGACAGACCACGCTCCACTGATACCTTTATTCCAGAACAAACAACCTACTGGAAGGTTAACCAGATGGACCTTGACTATCCAAGAGTTCAATCCCACCTTTGAGCATTTACCTGGCAAGTCAAAGGTAGTCGCAAATGCCTTATCACGACATGTTAGTATAGTAACTGCAGACCCTCCATTTACTGCCGAGGATGTAAAGAATGCTCAACGAACAGATCCCATGTGGTCTGGTGTGATTCGATTCCTGCTCCAGGAAAATCTTATTCTGACTGTGAAGCCACCAGCACCCATCAGTGACTTTGTCATGAACCAAGAATTACTGTATCGAACAGCAGAGTTGGGTACTCCTAGCAGAAGAGTATACCAGTTAGTAATTCCACAGTCACTAGTGAATGTAGCCTTACAGCTAGTTCACGATGTACCAGGTGTTGTGCACCCTGGTATGGATCGTTCAGTAAAACAAGCCAGATTGAAATACTTTTGGCCTCGTATGGCAACTGATATTTCTCAGTATGTTAAGAAATGTAGTGTCTGCATGCAACACAAAGGTAATGTTAATGGTCCTAATCCAATCCAGGTGTATCCAACTACTAACGAACCATGGGAAAGAGTTGTGCTAGATCTATTAACTAATTTCCAGCGTTCCCTCCAGGGCAACAAACATCTATGTGTTATGGTAGACCATTTCACCAGATATTGTGAGTTAGTTCCTATTGCAGATAAGACTGCACAGACAGTAGCTAAAGCGTTTAAAGAACGCATTATCTGCAAGCATACCACCTCTAAGTCCCTAGTAACAGATAATGGAGGTGAATTCTGTAATGAGATTCTTGAAAATTTGTGCACCTTGTACAAGATCTCTAAATCCACCATTGTTCCTCATCATCCTCCCAGCAATGGGTTAGCGGAACAAACCAATAAGAAAGTACTTGATGTCTTGAGAGCTACTATCAATCCCAACAGTGAAACTTGGGATAAAGTTATACCTGATGTGCAGTGTGCTATAAATTCTGCTTACAATGTTTCTATAGGTGACACTCCACATTATGCATTGTACGGTGTAGATAAACGTTTGCCTTATGAGTTGCTATATTCTAATCCGAAACCAAATTACAACCCTGATGATTTCATAGCAACTCGTACCAGCTTAGCTCAAAGTGTTTTTAGAAGAATCCGTGAAACACTTCATAAATCAACAGCAGAATTTACAAGAGTCGCAAACACTCGAGCAAAGTCGTCCAAAATCAAAGTAGGTTCAAGAGTTATGCTGACTAACTTTAACAAAACGTCTGCAATGCCTAAGCTTGATCAAAAGTTTGTTGGTCCTTATCGAGTAGTTGAACATATCAATGGCAATAAGTATAAGGTTAGAGAAATTAGTATTGGTCAGTATAAAGAGTTACATTTGGATCATATGAAGTTAGTATGTGATGATAATGATGTTCCAGACTCTGACAAGCCTCCTGATCCTGTACCCTCTACCTCTAATACTCAGATGATCAGCCTGAATGTCGTTATTCCCTACGTACACGACAGGTATTGAGAAATCCTCAAGTATCATTTGTAACTACCAATTCAGATCTGCCTCAAACACGTCATGAGTTAACCAGTGCAACAGAGTTTGATCCTCCCAGAGAAGACACCCATTCTGCATATGTCAATCTCACCCTAGCAGAGTTGGGGTTAAATGTAAATAACCTGTATAGATGAATAATTACAATATCAACTTATTAATAATCAGAATCCGTAGACCACATGAATACTGATCGATCAATCAAAATTTTTTTTTATCACTTTTATTGTGTAATCCCAATGTTGAGTTCATTCTGTGAGTTGTGCTATATCATACCTTGAAATTGCATTACAGTTATTTCATTGCAGTAAATTACATTAGCTTCTTCCCAAATATTTCCATTGATTTTCATTTCAATTGTTGTGTACTTTGTCACTGTATGAATCAGCCCACGCCATACGCCTGCCGTCTTTTGTTTGTATTAGCTGAATGTCGGGACGACATACATTAGCATCACCGAGCTCTCATATATCATTTCCCAGCAGTCCAGTTACCATAACCAGTTCCAGTGTATAACCCTACCAACGCTGCGGAATCAATGACTGTTTCATGTTGCTGCTGACATAGCATGTTTTTAAATGCTGCTCGCCCCTAGGCTCACTTGAGTGTTTTAAGATAGAGAGCAAGGGGCAGGGGGGCCTGTACTTTCCATTTTTCCGTTAAAATTTTTACGAAATAATCAGTCTATGTGGTGTTCTTACCCAATCCACTTTTTCTAACCCCACCATGCAGCTGGAGTGGAGGGGGATGGCAGCTGGAGTGGCACTGGGGGGGAAAGGGGATGGTAGGGAGGGGAGCGGGAGTGGCAGCGGGAATGGCGCTGGAGTGAAGTGGGTGGCAGTGGAGAGTTAGCTGGAGTGGGGGGGAGTGGAGGGGAGAGGCATTTGGGGTTGTAGCTGGGTGGAGCTGGAGGCTAGCTGGAGGGGCAGCTGCGTGCGCTGCAGTGGTAGTGGGTGGCGTGGAGTGGCACTGGAAAGGGCAGTGGAGTGTTGCGGAGGGAGTGGAGTGTTAGCGGAGTGGCAGCTGGGGTGGGCTGGAGAGGCGTTGGATTTGGAAGCTGGATGGTAGCTGGAGTGCAGCGGGAGGGCACTGCAGGGGCAGCTCAGGGGTAGTGGGGGGCAGCTGGAGTGGCAGTGGAGGGGCAGCTAGATGGTGCTGGAGGGGCGCTGGAGTGGTGCGGGAGTAGAGCGGGAAATGGCAGTGGAGTGGCAGCGGAGTGGTAGCGGGAGGGGGAGCTGGACTGATAGCTGTAGTGATAGTGGATTGGCAGCTGGAGCGTGGAGTGGCGCTGGAAGACAGCGGAGTGGTTTTGGAGTGATATGGAGTGGTAGCTGGGGGCAGGGGAGTGGCGGGAGTGACAACTGGATGGGAGGGGGAGTGGCAGCTGGGGGGTAGTTGGGGGCAGCTGGAGGGGTAGCGGAGTGGCACTGGAGTGGCACTGGAATGGCAGTGGAGTTGCAGCTGAAGTGGGTGGATCCCCTGGGAGACAGTGGAGTGGTACTGGAGTGATAGCTGGATGGTAGCTGGAGTGGCAGCTGGGTGGCAGTTGGGTTGCAGGGGAGGGCAGCTGGAGTGGTAGCTGGAGTGGAGCTGGAGTGGAGCTGGAGGGGTAGCTGGAGTGGCAGCTAAAGTGGCAGCGGGGAGTTGTAGGGGAGGGCGGGTGGAGGGCAGCTGGAAGGGCACTGGAGGGGCAGCGGAGTGGCAATTGGAGGGCAGCGGAGTGGTAGTGGAGTGCAGTGGAGTGGCAGCGGGAGTGGCAATGGAGGGGCGCTGTAGTGGAGCGGGAGTGGAGCTAAAATGGGGGTGGGGGCAGTAAAATGGAGGGAATGGCAGCTGGAGTGCCCACTCAACTGGCAGCTGGAGTGACCACTCTACTGGCAGTGGAGTGACCCTTCGGCACTGGAGTGCCCACTTTTGGCAGCTATGACCACTCTACTGGCAGCTGGAGTGACCACTCTAGGGCAGTGGAGTGACCACTCTACTGGCAGCTGGATGACCCTCTATGGCGTGGAGTGCCACTCTACTGGCAGTGGAGTGACCACCTACGGGCGCTGGAGTGCCCACTCTACTGGCAGCTGGAGTGACCACTCACTGGCAGCTGGGTGACCATCTACTGGCAGGGGAGTGCCCACCTCTGGCAGCTGAGTGCCCATTCTGGCAGTGGAGTACCATCTAGGGCCCGCTGGGTGACCACTCTACTGGCAGCTGGAGTGACACCATGGCAGTGGAAGTGCCACTTACGGGCAGCGGGGAGTGACCACTCCGGCAGCGGAGTGACCACTCTTGGCAGCTGGGTGACCCTTCCTGGCAGCTGGAGTGACCACTTACTGGCAGTGGAGTGCCACTCTACTGGCAGTGGAGGACCACCTATGGCAGCTGAGGACCACTCTACTGGCCGGGAGTGCCCACTTACTGGCACTGGAGTGACCACTCTACGGGCAGTGGAGTGACCACTCAGGGCAGCTGGAGTGCCACTCTATGGCAGCGGGGTGCCCTCCCGGGAGCTGGATGACCACTTTTTTGGCAGTGGAGGACCCTCTACTGGCAGTGGAGGACCACTCTACTGGAAAAAACTGGAGTGACCACTTACTGCAGCGGAGTGACCACTCTATGGCAGGGGACCCTTACTGGCAGGGAGGACCACTCTACTGGCCGGAGTGCCACTCTACGGCATGGAGGACCACCAACGGCAGTGGGAGTGACCACTCATGGCGCTGGAGGGACCACTCACTGGCAGCTGGGAGTGACCACTTAAGGGCGCGGGATGACCACTCCCGGGGCAGTGGGTGACCACTCTACTGGCAGTGGAGTGCCCACTCTCTGGCAGCTGGAGTGCCACTCTATGGCAGCTGGAGTGCCCATTACGGGCCCGGGGGAGTGACACTTACGGCAGTGGAGTGCCACCTACTGGCAGTGGAGTGACCACCTACTGGCAGCGGGGTGCCCATCTATGGCAGGGGAGTGACCCTTACTGGCACTGGAGTGCCCCACTCTACTGGCAGCGGGGAGTGACCACTTACTGGCAGCTGGAGTGACCACTCTCCTGCGCTGGAGTGACCACTCTAGGGCAGCGGAGTGACCACTCTACGGGCTGAGTGACCACCTACTGGCAGTGGGGGACCACTTACGGGAAAGCTGGAGTGCCCATCTAGGCAGCGGAGTGACACCTACTGGCAGCGGTGCCCCCAACTGGCAGGGGATGACCCTTACTGGCGCTGGGGACCACTCTAGGCAGTGGGTGCCCACTTCCGGCGTGGGTGACCATTCCCCCTGGCAGTGGATGACCCCCTTTCGGGCAGCGGATGACCATCTACGGGCGTGGGGGGGCCACCCCCTGGCAGCTGGAGGACCACTCTTGGGGCCGGAGTGACCACTCTACTGGCAGTGGGTGACACTCTACGGGCCCTGGGTGACCATTACGGGCGCTGGAGGCCCCTCTCCTGGCAGGGAGTGACCACCCCCTGGGCGGGTGACCACTCTGGCAGTGGAGTGACCACTTAGGGCAGTGGAGGACCACTCTCCTGGCAGTGGAGTGACCACTCCTGGCAGCGGAGTGCCCACTCTACGGGCAGCTGGGTGCCCACTTACTGCAGTGGAGTGCCCATCTACTGGCCGGGTGACCCCCTTACTGGCAGCGGGAGTGCCCCCCTTACTGGCGGGGAGTGCCCTCTACGGCAGCTGGAGTGACCATTACGGGCAGGGGGAATGACCACTTAGGGGCAGCGGGGTGACCACTTTTGGGAGCGGGAGTGACCCTCTATGGCAGCTGGAGTGCCACTCCCCTGGCAGCGGGAGTGACCCTCTCTGGCAGCGGAGGGGCCCACCCGGCAGCTGGAGTGACCACTCTTGGCAGTGGGTGACCACCCCTCCGGCAGCGGGAAAAGGACCATTACTGGCGCTGGAGGACCACTCTACGGGCAGTGGGGTGCCCCAACTCAGGCAGGGGAGTGCCACTTCCTGGCGCGGGAGTGACCATTTCAGGAGCTGAGTGCCCACTCTACGGGCACGGGATGACCACTCTACTGGCAGCTGATGCCCACTTCCGGGCAGCTGGAGTGACCCTCCCCTGGCAGCTGGAGGCCCACCTATGGCAGTGGAGTGACCACTTATGGCAGCTGGATACCACTTACTGGCAGGGGAGTGACCATCTCCTGGCACTGGAGTGACCACTCTCCGGGCAGCGGGAGTGACCACTCACTGCGCTGGAGGCCACTCTACTGGCACTGGAGTGACCACTCTCGGCAGCTGGAGTGACCACTCTTTGGCAGCTGGAGGCCACTCTACTGGCAGCTGGAGTGACCACTCTACTGGCAGCTGGAGTGACCACTCTACGGGGCGCTGGAGTGCCATCTACGGAGTGGGTGCCCACTCTACGGGCAGCGGGTACCACTCTACTGGCAGCTGGAGTGACCACTCACGGGCAGTGGGGCCACTTACTGGCAGCGGGTGACCACTCCGGGCAGCTGGAGTGACCACCCCTGGCAGGGGGTGACCCTCTCCTGCAGTGGAGTGACCACTTCGGGAGCTGGAGTGACCATCTTGGCAGTGGAGTGACCACTTTTGGGGCGCTGGGTGCCCACTCTTTGGCAGCTGGAGTGCCACTCTCGGCAGTGGAGTGACCATTTACTGGCAGCTGGAGTGCCCATCCCCTGGCAGTGGGTGCCCACTCTACTGGCAGTGGAGTCCCACTCTCCTGGCTGGATGACCACTCTACGGCAGCTGGAGTGACCCTTTCCTGGCAGTGGAGTGACCACTCTCCTGGCAGCTGGAGTGACCACTTATGGCAGCTGGAGTGACCACTCTCCTGGCACTGGGTGACCCTCCCTGGCGGGGTGGTGACCACTCTCCTGGCGCTGGAGTGACCACTCTACGGGCAGCTGAGTGACCACTTAGGCAGCTGGAGTGACCACTCTACTGGCAGTGGATGCCCACTCTACGGCAGCGGAGGACCCTCTCTGGCAGGGGGTGACCACTCCCCTGGCAGCTGGGGGAAACCCCCTCCTGGCAGCTGGAGTGACCACTCTCCTGGCAGCTGGAGGACCACTCTAGGCCGGGAGTCCCCCTTTCCCCTGGCAGTGGATGCCCATTTCCCCTGGCAGCTGGAGTGACCATTTACTGGCAGTGGAGTCCCACTCTTTTGGAGTTTGGGAGGACCACTTCCTGGCAGCTGGAGTGACCACTCCCTGGCAGCGGGAGTGCACTTATGGCAGCTGGAGGACCACTCCCCGGGCAGGGGTGACCCCTTCCGGGCAGCGGAGGACCACTCTAGGGCGGGAGTGCCCCCTTCCGGGAGCGGGGAGTGACCCCCCTTAGGGCCCGCGGGAGTGCCCATTATGGCGGGAGTGACCATCCCCTGGCAGCTGGAGTGACCACTCTACTGGCAGCTGGATCCCACTCCCCTGGCAGTGGAGTGACCACTTACTGGCAGCTGGAGTGACCACTTACGGGCAGGGGAGTCCCCACCTTTACGGAAAGGGGAGTGACCACAAAAGGCACTGGAGTGACCCCCTTCTGGCAGGGGGAGTGACCATCTATGGCGCTGGAGTGCCCACCAAATGGCAGGGATGACCATTACGGCAGCGGGGAGTGACCACTTCCTGGCAGCTGGAGGCCCCATCTCTGGCAGCTGGAGTGCCCTTCCTGGCAGCGGGGTGCCCCCTTACGGCGCGGGAGTGCCACTCTACTGGCAGCGGGAGTGACCACTCTCCTGGCAGCGGAGTGACCACTCTATGGCAGCTGGAGTGACCACTCTAGCAGCTGGAGGCCACTCTACTGGCGTGGAGTGACCACTTACTGGCAGGGGAGGACCACTCACGGGAGCTGGAGTGCCCACTCTCGGGGCAGTGGAGGACCACTCTACGGGCAGCTGGAGTGACCATTTTCTATGGACGGGAGTGCCCACCTCCGGGCAGCGGGGGTGCCACTCTCCGGGCAGTGGAGGCCACTCCCCTCAGCGGGATCCCATTTACGGCAGTGGAGTGACCACTTATGGCAGCTGGAGTGACCACTCTACGGGCAGGGGAGGACCACTCCCCGGGCCCCTGGGTGACCACTCTCCTGGCAGTGGGGCCACCTCCTGGCGTGGAGTGCCCATTTAGGGGCAGCGGATGACCACTCTCTGGAGGGGAGTGACCACTCTCCGGGCAGCTGGAGTGCCACTTATGGCAGTGGAGTGACCCTCTACTGGCAGCGGGAGTACCACTACGGGACTGGATGACACTTACTGGCAGCTGAGTGACCACTCTACGGGCAGCTGGAGTGCCCACTTACTGGCGCTGGGTGACCACTTACGGGAGCTGGAGTGACCACTCACTGGCGCTGGAGTGACCCTTTCCCCGGGCAGTGAGTGACCACTCTCCGGGGCAGCTGGAGTGACCACTCTCCGGGCAGCTGGAGTGACCCTCTACTGGCAGCTGGGTGACCACTTACTGGCAGCTGGAGTGACCACTCCTGGCGCTGGGTGCCCCACTCTACTGGCAGCGGGGGTGACCACTCTCCTGGCAGCTGATTGCCCCACCTACGGGCCCAGTGGGTGACCACTTAGGGCCGGGAGTGACCACTCTCGGGGAGCGGGAGTGACCACTCTATGGCAGCTGGAGTACCCTCTATGGCAGCTGGAGTGCCATTTTGGACTGGAGACCATCCCCGGCAGCTGGAGTGACCACTCCCCGGGAGTGGAGTGACCACTCCCCTGGCAGCTGGTGACCACTTACTGGCAGGGGGTGACCATTTTTGGCAGTGGAGTACCACCCCCGGAGTGGAGTGACCACTCTCTGGAGTGGGTGCCCCAATTTCCCCGGGCAGCTGGAGTACCATCCCTGGCAGGGAGTGACACCTCCTGGCAGGGGAGTGCCCACTCCCCTGGCAGGGAGTGGAGGGTTAGGGGCGTTCTCTTTTGTAATTCACTAGTAATGAATGCTTCTTTTATCAGTAACGTTCACGTCATCTAGGTAGTATTAAATTATAAAAATGGGGGAGGCCTAAACCGTGGGATTATACGCGCTTGCGATGGGGGAGGAAGGTATTCAGGTTTAATTCGGGAATGAGCCAGATCAGTTCCCTAGATCAAACCCTATCGCGTCAAGAAACTTCCCCGTGGGGGTTCATTGGGTAAGCTTCATTTGTCTGTAACGCTTCTTATTAGGTAAGTTCACTTGTGAAACCTTACTTATCTGGTAAGCTTCCTTGTGAAAGCTTACTTATCTAGGTAAGCTTCATTGTGTAACAGCTTACTTATCTGGTAACTTCCTTGTGTAACAGCTTATTCATTAGGTAAGCTTCACTTGTGTAAACAGCTTATTATTGGAAAGCTTCACTTGTGTAACGCTTATTTTATCTAGGAAAGTTCACTTGTCGTAAAGCTTACTTCATTAGGAAGTTTCATTGTGTAACAGCTTATTTCATCTAGGTAATTTATTGTCCTGAAACATTTACTTATTAGGTAAGTTAATTTGTCTGTAACCTTACTTCATCTGGGAAAGTTCACTTGTGTAACGTTATTTCTCTAGGAAAGCTTCATTGTGTAAAAGCTTACTTCATCTGGGAAAGTTTCCCATTTGTCTGAAAACAGCTTACTTCATCTAGGTAAGCTTCACTTGTCTGTAACAGTTCCATTGGGAAAAGTTCACTTTGTGTAAACTTTATTCATCTGGGAAACTTCATTTGTCTGTAACAGCTTATTCTTTAGGAAAGCTTCATTGTGAACAGTTATTTTCTTAGGAAAGCTTCCTTGTCTGTAAACTTATTATTAGGTAAGCTTCACTTGTCTGTAAAGCTTACTTATCTAGGAAAGCTTCCTTGCTGAACAGCTTACTTCTCTAGGTAAGCTTCACTTGTGTAACGCTTCTTCTTGGGAAAGCTTCATTGTTGTAACAGTTTACTTCATTGGGTGAGATTCATTTTGTAAAGCTTACTTCATTAGGAAAGCTTCACTTGTCTGTAACAGCTTATTCATCTAGGAAAGCTTCACTTTGTAACGCTTACTTCATCTGGGAAGTTTCACTTGTCGTAATTTAAAATCATTGGGAAAGCTTATTTGTGTAACAGCCCAAAATTTTTCCATCTGGGTTTTTTTTCGTCTAAAATCTTTTGGGAGCCCCGTGTATTTTTTAAATATTTTTAATAAGCTTGTAAAGGGTGTGGGGTTTCCGTTGCACCTTTTTTATCCCCAAAAATTTTAAATTTTACGGTTTGCATGACACTACGCCCGTTTTTACGCACTCACAGTCCGTTTTTACTACACTCACAGCCGTGTTCTACTACACTCCAGCCCGGTTCTACTACACTCCCCAGCCCGTTTTCTAAATCCATCCTTTTCTGCTCATCCGCCCGTGTTTATACACTCACAGTCCGGTTCTAGGGACATCACAGTCGTTTTTTACGACACTCACAGTCCGTGTTCTATCCTCAAGTCTGTTTGCTAAAATCAGGGTCCTTTTTTCTGCTACATCACAGCCCGTGTTTATTTACACTCCACCCCGTTTTCTACTACTCTCCAGTCCGTGTTCTACTACATCACAGTCCGTGTTCTCTACACCAAGCCCGTGTTTATACCTACAGTCCGTTTTTACTACTCTCCAGTCCGTGTTCTACTACACTCACAGTCCGTGTTCTCGCCTCACAGCCCGTGTTCTATACACTCCAGTCCGTTTTTTTCAAAAATCACAGTCCGTGTTTACGACACCACAGCCCGTGTTTACACACTCACAGCCCGTGTTTTAAACACTCCATCCGGTTACGCACTCACAGCCCCTGTTCTCTACATCACAGTCCGTGTTTATACACTCACAGACCGTTTTTTAAAACCTCACAGCCCGGTTCTATACATCCGCCCGTTTTCTGACATCACAGTCCGTTTTTTACGACACTCACAGTGGGTTTTCTACACACTCACAGAGGTTTTACAACACTCACATCCGTGTTTTACTACATCACAGTCCGGGTTCTATCACTCACATCCGTTTTCGACCTCACAGTCGTGTTCTACGCATTTTTCTGTTTTCCATGCACCAAATTTTTTTCCCCCACAACTACACACACTGCCGTTACACACAGTGCGTCACTTTCTATATTCACACATTTGAACACTGTTTATTCTTCCCCGTCCTGCCATTAGCACAAACCCTCCTGCCCGTCCCCCCGGGGATCTCCCACAGTTCACTCCCCCCCCAAAACCTGACGGTGCTGACCCTCAGCGGGTGCAGCAAGATCACAGACAGGAGTTGAAACTCATCGCAGGGAATTGCGGAGACTACGTTTCTTGGACTGTCGTGGTGCCCTCGCATCCGATGCTGCCCTCGATCCGCTTGTGACCTCAACCAACTGGAGGAACTCACTATGGACAGGTGAGAGAGAGTGTACATTGTTTTACACGGTGTGCTGACCACGTGTTAGTTATATATATATATATATATATATATAATATATATATTATATATATATATATATATATATATATATATATATATAATATATATATATATATATATATATATATGTGTGTGTGTGTGTGTGTGTGTGTGTGTGTGTGTGTGTGTGCTCACCTAATTGTACTCACCTAATTGTGGGTTGCAGGGGTCGAGACTCAGCTCCTGGCCCCGCCTCTTCACTGATCGCTACTAGGTCCTCTCCCTCTCTGCTTCCTGAGCTTTGTAAAAACCTCTTCTTAAAACTATGTATGGTTCCTGCCCCCACTACTTCACTTGTTAGGCTATTCCACTTCCTGTGTACGTGTGTGTGTGTGTGTGTGTGCGTGTGTGTGTACTCACCTAGTTGACCTAGTTGGGGTTGCAGGGGTCGAGTCCAAGCTCCTGGCCCCGCCTCTTCATTGGTCGCTACTAGGTCACTCTCCCTGAACCGTGAGCTTTATCATACTTTGCTTAACTAAAACTATGTATAGATCCTGCCTCCACTACATCGCTTCCCAAACTATTCCATTTCCTGATTACTCTGTGTCTGAAGAAGTACTTCCTAACATCCCTGTGATTCATCTGTGTCTTCAACTTCCAACGGTGTCCCCGTGTTGTTGTGTCCCATCTCTGGAACATCCTGTCTTTGTCCACCTTGTCAATTCCTCTCAGTATTTTGTATGTCGTTATCATGTCCCCCCTATCTCTCCTGTCCTCCAGTGTCGTCAGGTTGATTTCCCTTAACCTCTCCTCGTAGGACATACCTCTTAGCTCTGGGACTAGTCTTGTTGCAAACCTTTGCACTTTCTCTAGTTTCTTCACGTGCTTGGCTGGGTGTGGGTTCCAAACTGGTGCTGCATACTCCAATATGGGGCCTAACGTACACGGTGTACAAGGTCCTGAACGATTCCTTATTAAGATGTCGGAATGCTGTTCTGAGGTTTGCTAGGCGCCCATATGCTGCAGCAGTTATTTGGTTGATGTGCGCTTCAGGAAGATGTGCCTGGTGTTATACTCACCTCAAGATCTTTTTCCTTGAGTGAGGTTTGCAGTCTCTGGCCCCCTAGACTGTATTCCGTCTGTGGTCTTCTTTGCCCTTCCCCCAATCTTCAAGACTTTGCACTTGGGGGGTTGAACTCCAGGAGCCAATTGCTGGACCAGATCTGCACCCTTTTCCAGATCCTTTGTATTTCTGCCTGGTCTTCGATCGAATAAATTTTTCCCCCTCATCAACTTCACGTCTCTGCAAACAGGGACACTTCGGAGTCTATTCCTTCGTCATGTCGTTACAAATGCTAGAAACAGCAATGGTCCTAGGACTGACCTCTATGGGACCCCCGCTGGCCCACAGGTGCCCACTCTGACACCTCGCCACGTACCATGACTCGCTGCTGTCTTCCTGACAAGTATTCCCTGATCCATTGTAGTGCCTCTCCTGTTTCCTGCTTGGTCCTCCAGTTTTTGCACTAATCTCTTGTGTGGAACTGTGTCAAACGCTTCTTACAGTCCAAGAAAATGCAATCTACCCCACCCCTCTCTCTCTTGTCTTACTGCTGTCACCATGTCATAGAACTCCAGTAGGTTTGTGACACAGGATTTCCCGTCCCTGAAACCATGTTGGCTGCTGTTGATGAGATCATTCCTTTCTGGGTTTTTCCACCACTCTTCTGATAAACTTCTCCATGACTTTGCATACTTTACATGTCAGTGAAAATGGTCTGTGTGTGTGTGTGGGGTTTTAGTGTGTGTGTGTGTGTGTGTGTGTGTGTGTGTGGTGTGTGTGTGTGTGTGTGTGTGGGGTGTGTGTGTGTGTACTCACTAATTGTACTCACCTAATTGTGGCTGCGGGGGTTTCGAGACTCAGCTCGGGCCCCCCGCCTCTTCACTGATCGCTACTGGGTCCCTCTCTGCTTTCCTGAGCTGTATCATACCTCTTCTTAAAACTATGTATGGTTCCTGCCTCCACTACTTCACTTGCTAGGCTATTCCACTTCCTGACAACTCTATGACTGAAGAAATACTTCCTAACGTCCCTGTGACTCGTCTGAGTCTTCAGCTTCCAGTTGTGACCCCTTGTCCTTGTGTCCCCTCTCTGGAACATCTATCTCTGTCCACCTTGTCTATTCCCCGCAGTATCTTGTATGTCGTTATCATGTCTCCCCTGACCTTCTGTCCCCCAGTGTCGTCAGTCCGATTTCCCTTAACCTTTCCTCGTACGACATTCCCTTGAGCTCTGGGCTAGCCTTGTTGCAAACCTTTGTACTTTCTCTAACTTCTTGACGTGTGTGTGTGTGTGTGTGTGTGTGTGTGTGTGTGTGTGTGTGTGTGTGTGGTGTGTGTGTGTGTGTGGGTGGTGTGTGTGTGTGTGTGTACTCACCCAATTGTACTCATTTTAGTTGTGGTTGCCCGGGGTCGATTCCCCCGCTCCTGGCCCGCCCCTTCACTGGTCACTACTAGGTAACTTCCCTGTTCCATGGCTTTAGCATACCTCTACTTAAAGCTATGAATGGATCCTCCTCCACTACTTTGTCTTACTGCCATCACCCTGTCATAGAACTCCAGTAGATTTGTGACACAGGATTTCCCGTCCATGAAAAAACCCTGCTGGTTGTCATTGATAACTCATTCCTTTCTAGGTGTTCCATCACTCTTCCGATAATTAGTCTGTAGTTTAATGCTTTTATGTATGTATTCCTTTTTTAAAAATTGGGACTACATTTGCTGTCTCCCATACTTCCGGTAGTCGTCCTGTTTCGATAGATGTGTTAAAGATATTGTTAGGGTACACAAAGCACCTTCCTCCC
>NW_026509824.1:0-12428 GCF_026875155.1 Cherax quadricarinatus | reverse complement strand
ACCGAAGGGTACGGCCGGAACACGTAGAACTTTCACAAAGGCTTTTGGGGGATTCGAACAGATGTAGCCTTGGCCTTCACTGGCTGGCTTGGAGCGCTGTTGGCCTGGATCAGCTAAACTCGCCCTTATCCCATATGTAGATAATGGCGACGAGTTAAGGGATACCGGTGAATAGGAAAGTCGAGGAAGGGAATTTCACCTCACTAGACACAGCAGTATGGGTGAAAGTGGCATGCAGGTCTTATAGTGCCATTTTAAAGGGGTCACCCAGCAGGCCAGACATTCCCCCACTCATTTTAAGCCTACGTGGGTTTACTGTGGTAGCACAATGTCCTAAGTCGGGCTAATCCACTCATGCAAATAGTTACAACAAATCTGCAGCACTTGGGGAAACTCAGAGGTCGAGTACAGCGGGGCAGCAAAATACACCTCTACACTGGCCGTCGTTGATAGAGGCGAATGGCTGAGTTTAAAGGAGGGAGAGTTGGGGATACAGGAGAACAGCAGGGGTAACTGAGCACGCACATTCGCCTTCTTCACATAGTCAATAGGGGCCCGAAAGTCTCAGGCAGGTGATGCAGTGCCTCGCTCAAAGGTCACAGGCTGGGGCAGACTTCTCAAGAGTTACCAAACACTGCAATACTCTTTACAGATTGTTACTCACTCCCAAAACTTGCAGAACTTCTAGCCACGTGTCTTGGAGTGAAAGACGAATTTTCAGTGTATGGACACCGGGGTTACCAACTCACGTAGGACTGCCACTCGTCGTTATTCCTCAGGTTGGTAAAGCGATGAGTTGTGAGCATTTTGAGAGGCATGAGTACCCAGTGGACTAGCGAAATTCGCCTCTATACTGTATTTTTGATAGAGGCAAAAGGTGAGGTCAAATGAAAGGCAAAGGGGAAGCAGAGGCCTGTGTTAAGAGAATGCGGAAGTGAAATAAGTCACCCTGCTCCGAGTGAACCGTTAGTCCTCGTGTTTCCCGTCTGAGGATAGTGAATTTTTTATGGAGTCACGACTTCTAAATCAGGATAAACCGGCGGATACCTCGTCCTGCTGGAAAAAGGGAACCGTGTCGGTGTAACAGGACATCGGAATGAGGAAGGGAGGAAATAAGGAGCATCAATCACCGACAGTTAAGTAACCCTTCTAGTTATAGCAGACTGATACTGGCCAGTTGGGTTTATGTTGTAATTGGATGGGTTTAAATGGGTGATCCAGCTACATCAAGTGACCACCAGAGAATATCTGGTAAATTGGTGGGATTATGTACAAAGTTTTTCTATGATGGATATATCAATGTGTAACCTACCCCCCCTTCATTCAGTTAAACTAATATAACCTATACAGTCCACAATTAATTACTAGCGCTGTACTTGTGGGTGCTATCCAATTTATATGGTCTTGGTTAGATATGGACAAGATTGTGAGGGTTGTGGGTGCCACCTGCAGTGACCAGATGGGGTTTTAAGTTTTCTCACATGTCTTCACGGGGTGACTACGGTAAACAATATAGTTGTTGTCCCCAATGAGATCACTCGTATGCATGTAATGTTGGGTACATACAGGTAGCATCCCTATAAAATTTTCCATATTGCCCGCTGGTCCTTCCTAAACCGGTTTGAAATTGAGGGGAAAAATTATCTGAATTAATTATTTAATAATTAAGTGACTGATTGAAGGAAGTGGGTATATAGTACACAAATTTAATCGATCGTGTGGTGGATGATAATTAGGCCAATTTAAAATTGCTAGCACATGTGTGGCTAGGATTATAAAAGAGTAAAGTGCAAGAATTATTTTCTTATAAGGCCCCTACTAAGTTGTATAATCAGTGATTAATAATTTTCTAACCATGATGGATCTGATTGAGTTAAGGTGGCTGCCCAGTCCGTGATTTAGAGTAATGAAAGCATCATTACAGGCTATTAAAGGCCATGGGGACGAAAGACATTACCAAATGCTTGGATTTAATGTATCAAAGAACCGTGAACCCTAATGAATTAAAGTTATATTTAGATGCTTTAGAGAGTAGATTTGAGTGATACAAATTGTGGTTAAAAGACTGTAAAAGAGTCTGCTGGAGAATTGTGCAGATGGAATTGAAGTGAATGTTTTAATTAATCAACACTACGAATTTGAGGAAAAAACTGTCTTGTAAAAGTAAGGCTTTGAATAAATTAAAATGTGTGAGCCAGGCAGTTGATCAACCTTTTAATGCAAAGGGTGTGTTTGCCAAAACCTCCAGAGCATGGTCAGGAGGATATCAGACTAGGTCGGCAAGAATTAATTGTTCAATTGCAGACCAGTCAGCGAGCAGTTCTAAGGATATAACACATAATGTTTTCTGAAGTATCTGTCAAGTCTCAAAAAGGAAAAATAATATCAGTGGAAATAATCATAATTAAGGTTAAATTGGCACATTTCAAGAGACAGGAATCAGTAATAGGTGGTTCCTCACATCAAGGTAAGAGGAATAAGTACCTCAGTAAGAGAAACCCCAGTTAATAAGGTCAGGCAAGGAAAAGAGAGGCTGTCTCTTCTTCAAGAGTACTCATTTCACTAAAAATTGTAATGCCTATAATTCATGGGATATTAAAGTAGAAAGAATTTAAAGAACTTGCAGATTTATCAGATGTCTAGACAATCATAATGTAAAGGATTGTACACCAAATTGAATAGTTGCTATCAATGCAACAAGGGAAAGCACCATACAGTTATGTGCAGGGTTGTATGTAATTCTTATAATAATGGTGACAATAATGCTAATGTTAATAACCCCGGGCACTACAGTGACTGATGTAAAGGTTGAGCTAAAGGCAATAATAATGGCCTAGCTGGGGTGCCTTGCCGGTGTTGGATGTAATAATTCAGGATAAAGGGCATAAATCCAAAACTATGCGGCGTCACTCTCCCCCAACACTGGTACGGGCCATGTAATATATGGCAGACTACCGCTAAGTAATAATGACTTGAGGAAGTATAAAAAACAAATCAAGGTGTCTTCCTCATAAAAGGTCACCCTTACAAGTTTCTTCTATCGAGGATGATGTTGAACCAGTCTAATTTATGGGAGCTGGAAAGCATGAGGATTAATATAAATGAGGAAAGTCCAGGGTCATTCCTTTACTCAGGAAAAAATACCTGAAGGATGTTAAAATTTGACTCTGGACATTACTGGGTGCGACTTCCGTGGAAGCTAAACCGTCCAGAATTATCTACTAATTTAGGATGACGTATGGACAGTTAATGGGCCCAAATCTGCGAACTGAGCAAGATACCAAAATTGTTTACTGCTTATAATGAAATAATTAATAAACAGTTAAATAATAAATTGTTCTTACTTCAGGGCGACGATAAATGCACGCCTTAAGTGCACAGGTGGTCACTGAGCGAAGTAATTGGGTAAATAATCTTATGTGGACAATTTCTGGTGTGACGTCAACTGAGAGGAACTAATGAGGATATGTCAAGGGGTTAATGGAAATAATGCAAGGTGCAAGGATGCCCTGAGTGAATGGGAAAAGTAATTAGTGCATTTTGAGGGATCAATAAATATGGGTAGCCCTGGGTTGAAGTGCCTTATGCGTAATGTGCTGGGGCTGACTTGGGACACTGAGAGATACTTGTTATTATTAAAGTCTGATAATTCCAGTAAAGCCAATAAATTAACCCAGAGAACATAGGTTTATGCCTCTGAGGGATGGAACGTAATTAGTCCATTTTGAGGAATCAATAAATATGGATAGCCATGGAGTTGAAGTGCCTGTATGCAGTAATGTGTGGGGCTGACTTGGGATACTGAGTGGGTACTTGTCATTGTTAAAGTCTGATAATTCCAGTTTTGCCCAATAAATTAACCCAGAGAGTATAGGCTAAGTGTTTTCACTTTCAATAAGAGGGAAAATTTTTAATACCAGAAGCATGGAAGCTTGAGTGTGCTGTGGATGGAGCCCTACCTGAGGAGTTAACAGGTGGAAAGAATTAATGGGTGATCATGTAAATACTAAGTTGGAGTTTCCCCAAACCAGGTGGCCAGTGAAGATGCACAAGGTTATTCCTCTAAGAAAAAAGAAGAGTAGATGTAAAATAGAAAGAGACAGGCGCTCCCTTTACAGGCGACGGAAAAGAATAAAAGAGTGGCTAAAAGAGGTCAATGTATCTGAAATGTGTAGGGAGACACTGGTCAGAGAAATAGCAAACATCGAACTTAAGCTAAGGAATCTTATACGAGTCAGGAAACCGGGAAGAACTAAAAAACCATAATGAAATCAAAAGAAACCCAAAGTTTTTCTTCCCCTATGTAAATCAAGTGAGAAAAACATCCAGTATTGGGCCTTACTTAAAAAAGGGGGTCCTACACCTGCAGAAAGGAAAAATGATGAGCTACTAAGTCCCAATATAAATCTTTTTTAGAAAACCCGCTAACGCTGAGGTCGTAAATCAAAAAATTTTTTTTTGAGAAAACCACAGAATTTGGTTAACACAACCTATCTATGTTTCCTAAACCCCAAAATGACTTCGAAAAGGCGATAATGGATCCCATGCACTCTCCCCAGGGCCAACTCATGGAACTCCGGTTCATCAAAAATGAAAAGAACCCCCCCTATCACGAGCCTTTCCATCCTATGGAGAGGGAGCATGAAGGGGGTCGTCCACAGTTCTAAAAAAAACAAACATACCCCACTCCAAAAAAGGGGGCAGAAAAGCAACACAAAGAAAAAGACCGATGCAACAGCCACCAAGGGGAAAAGGTTTTTAGTGCCGGGAAAGGAAAAAAAACTGGCAGGAAAAGCAAAATCGTACACCAAAACCCAGTCATTCCGCAGGGGAACCACACAGGGGCCCCCATCCAAAACCAAACAGTTCAGATACAATCCCGGAAAAAAAAACCCCCCCCCCGTCCCAACAATCCACCGTCCGATAACATTCTTCTTTGCAAATTTACAGGGTCTAAACCCAGCAAAAAACAACAAAATTTTTTTCATCCGTGGATGCTTGCAGAGGCAAAGGCAATTTCGCGGCTTTCACTGAGACCCACAAAAAGGGGTCCTTGGACAACAAAATAGGATCCCAGGTTACAAACTATCAGTGTGACAGAGTGAACAGAAAAAAGGGGGGGGGTTGGCCTGTACTTCGAGTCCTTGTTTGCACAGAACTGCAAAAATCCTCAAATGAGTAGTGAATTTTAGCATAAAGGTCAAAACCCAAAAACCTGTCTTTGTGGTAGTCTACAAGCCCCCGGATGCAACCCCCAGCAATTCCGGGAACGCTGAAAAAAATTGACCACTGTCTGGAAAATTCCGCTCCTGCACCCAACATCTTGCTCCTGGGGGTTTAAAATTAAGGCCCTAAATGGGGAATATTGCAAATAATATTGTTGCATTTTAAAACCGGGAGGCGCTCTGTGAAAACTCACACTCACGCGAGCTTTTAAATCTCCCCAAAAAATTAAATTTTAAAACCCAGCAAAATGACCCTATAACTGGAGAATACACTAGACCTCATCTTCACTAACAATGATGATCTGATAAAAATGTCCCCATAACAAAAAACAAATACTCGATCACAACAAGGAAGTTCAGTCTGTATGCGGGAGCCCGACGCATAATGAGATTAATCCAAAAGAGCATTCACCAAATTCAACTTCAATAAAAAAAACTAAAGTGGGACCAAGTAAACCAAGTCCTAACGATTAAGCTGGGAAGATATCTAAGCAATTTCAGACCCCAAAATTATCCCTAGAACGTTTAAACCCGGGTGGCCCCGATGTATGCACAAGGCTTTTCCTCTAAGAAAAAGGAGGGTAGATGTAAAACAAAAAGGACAGGGCCCCCTTTACAGGCGAGGAAAAAGAAAACAGAGGGGCAAAAGGGTCAATATTCTGAAATGCGTAGGAGACAGGGGGCAGAGAAATGCAAGCATCGAATTAAGCAAAAAAAATCCTTTAGGAGTCAGGACGCGGGAAGAACAAAAAAGCCATAAATGAAAATCGAAAAAAACCCCAAAGTATTTTTCTCCTATGCAAATAAAAATGAGAAAAACGTCCAGTATTGGGCCCCTACTTAAACAAGATGGGCCCCAACAGATACAGCAGGAAAAGTGAGCTCTAAAAGCCCCAAATATGACCTTTTTTTGCAAGCCGCTAACCAGACGGGATTTCAAAGAAAAAAAATAAATTTTTTATGAGAGAGCCAAAAATTTGTAACCAAGCCTTCCGATGTTTCCGACCCCAAAATTGACTTCGAACAGGCGTAAAGGGACATGCCCATGCACTTTCCCCCCGGGCCAGATAAGGGAAAAACTCTGTGTTCATAGAACTGAAGGCCCCTTCAGGAGTTTTCACCCTTGGGGGGGCTGGACACGGGGGTGTACCACGTTACTAAAAAAAACAACAGACATAGCCCCACTCCACAAAGGGGGCAGAAAAGCAACAGAAAGAACTACGCCCAATTTGCTCTAACATCCCATTCAAAAATTTTTTTTTTTTTTTTTTTTGGGGGTCCAAGAAAAAGATTTTGGGCAGCGGCGGGGCGGCCGGATCCTACCAGCTCTTCTTTCTAAAAAAAACATCGCTCAAAAAATTTGATGGCCTAAGTAAAAGTTCAACAATAAACCCACTAGCCCACAACAGCCCCAAAAACAAGAATGTAACCAAATCTGACAAAAATTAAAGATCTAAGGAAGACAGCCCTGCAAACCCCAAACACTCCCCTCCGCTGCAGAAATCCTTAACCCAAGCTGAGAAAAATAAGCCTCCCTCCATTGCACACGTACTACTTCAGTGATACAAAAAAGGATACGCAGAAAGAAACAACACCATAATAAAAAATAACAGCAAGCCCCTAAAATCAACTTGTCTCCCCACGGGGCCCCAGTGTATCTCAACCCCCCTCACCGCCGCCCCCCAAAGGAACAACACAACAAAAAAAATGGCTGCTCCCCCTCCAACTCCACCCCCTTCAAAGGATTCACCCATGAAAACTCAGGTAGATTTTTCCTGAAAATATCAAGGATCATCGTTGCTCTAAAAAATAAATCAAAGATATCAAAAAAACCTCGGCGACGAGATCCAAGAAAACCACCTCAGAATAAGATCCAAAACTTGAAGAAAAAGATTACATCGGGAAGTGTTGAAAAAAAATACCTAAAAGCGCTATAGCCATCCACTGAGCAAATAAAAACAAAAAATATGAAGGTTGAAGAAGAATAAGGGACTGGAATCAGAACTGCAAAACTCGACTAAATAAAATACCTTATTTCCAGACGACAAAACTAAAACAAGTTAAGTTGTCTGATGCAGTAATAATAAACAGTCCCACATTCCTGGAAATAACACAGCACAGTGCAAAAAAAATGCTATCAGGATAAAACGAACCACGTTACAAGTCATTGGCAAAACAATGAAATCAAAGAAAAAACTTTGCTAGGAAAACAGGGAAATAAACACAGTTAATGATCGACTTTATTCAAAGATAAAGAAAGGACCTAATTAAATCAGCATTTAAATGAAAAAATGGAGTTACTAAATGGGGGTGTCTAACAAAAAAAGTCAAAACCCTTTTGTTCAGGCTGAGAAACTTAAAAAGGAAAACAAAATACATCGTGTTTCCGCGAGGGGGAAATAATAGTAGGAAAACATCAACAGGACAAAAAATATACTATTCCCAAAAAGAACACGTTTTTTCTACCTTCCTTAGAAAAGCTGACATTTTGTAAGTGGTTTGTGCCCTTAACAAAATACGGTGGTCATTTAGTGTACGTTACTATTATATTGTCATTATTTTTTTATTATTTTTTCCTAGTAATGAAAAACCTCCAAAATCTATATTCTTTTTACTGCATTAAATTTTCATAATTTTAAATTACAAGTCAAATCTTCCCAAATTAATAATATTCATTATTTTACCCGTCCATTTAAATTTTTTTTATCCTACTTTGTTTTTTTAGTATTTTTTTGTGCATGCAATTTGTATATTCAATTACTTTTTTGCAATACCAAAACTATTTTTTGTAGTATACAACTCCTCATTTTTTTTATTTTATTGTGCAATAAAATGCTAATTTATTTTTTTTACAAATCGATCTTACTCCTAAAACCAAATTTTATTTCATAGTGACCCCTGTCATTTAACTTTGTTTTCCATTCTTAATTTTAGCCCCTTTTTATTTTTTTCCTTTATTTTAGCTTTAATAATCCTAGTTTATCATTACAATTGTTAAAATAATCAAGGTCTATTCTCAGGGGCTTAAAATAGAAAAAGTTACAAATTTTTTCATTTATTCCAAAACTATTTATTTGATTACCATTTATGTTCCCACAACTTCATTAGTCCCTTTTTTTTATTTTTTTATACTATAATTCTAACTTTAAAGAATTACCTTTTAGTCTACCTACTATCATTTCCAAGCTCCTTATTTGATTTCACTTTTTTGTATTGTCCCCTTTTTTATTGTCTCCTTTTTTTTTGTTAAAAAAAAAAAAAAAATACCTTGCTCTTATTTTACATTTGTTAAATAATTCGGTGCTATTTTTTAGCTTAAGGGTTTACTTTTTTTTTATACTTAATTCAACTAAGTTCACTAAAAAATTTTTGTTACAAGCATTGATCCTGAACCAACCTTTTTTTAATGACAAATGAAACAAACGTTCTGAAATTTCTAACTGCGAACATTTTAAAGGGACTTCTCAGTGCCAAAAACAACATAAAAATCTTTAAACAAATCAGATCTTTAAAGCAAGCATTAGATGACCCCAAAGCATTACTAAAATTCCTTACTGCCAATATGTCCATATTACACTAATGAAACCCGGCTAAAACCCGATAGTACAGTGTCATGCCATTCCTGGTCACACCATACAAAACTGGGCCAGCAACAAGGGGGTGGCACAGCCTTTTACTACCAGACCAAATAGAATGTTCACTAATACTTTCACAAGGGGATGAAAATGGGGAATTATAATACCAAATTTAAATCCAAATACCCACAAAAACCCTCATTGTAAACTTTTACGGTTCCCAGCAAAAATTAGCCAATTTTGTCAAACCTGGAAGTATGTAACTGATGCACGCATGAAAAAAAGATCACTTCTACTCTAAAGGGACTTTTAAATAAATCTCCTCAAGACAGGACCCCCCTTTGAAAATTTACAAAAACAAAGAGTAACTGTATGTTCTCCAACAGAACAAAACCTACAAAGTTACGAGACTAGGGTTTTTTTCCCCACTTGACCCATCTGACCAACCCATATCCCCTTTTAAAATCAGCATAATTACAGATAATACCCCAAAACACTACCCCTTTTCTCATAACAACCCCTTGGTAAATTCCCAAGACATACTAAAATCACCCTTTAGACTTCACAATGGGCAGCCTTAAATAACTTCACAAAAGCAGTGCAAACATTGACTGGGACATGAGCTGAAATCTATACGATAGACGAATGTTTAATAATTTTCTAAAAAAGACCCAAAAACCTCTATAACAAGCACTGCCCAAAAAAACTAAACAGATGACAGCTAAGAGACTGAACAGTCCCCGGGTTAAAACCCACATTCCAAATCCTAAATCAAAACAAAATAAGAAAAAAAAAGTCAAAAGGGTACTAACAAGCCAAAAAAATTCCGCAATCCAACCCGCCCGAAAGAAGGGAAAAAAAATTTTTTTGAAACAGATTATCCAACTTAGAGGTGATATAAAAAAGCCTGGAAAAACCCCCACAGGGAAATTTTAAACAAAAAAGATATAGAATAGCGAAATAAAATTACAAAATAAGAGAAACCCAATCCCCCCAAAAAAAACCAAACAACTAATGATTCTTCTCCCAAGGGCAAAACCCGCCAATAAAATCCCCTCAATACCCCAAAATGACCCTCCCGGCCTAACCGAAACATTTGCCCGACAACCCTAGAAGTCCCCTTATTATCAACACCTAAAAAAAGGGGAATTTAAAACCACCCCCTTTAAACAAAAAAGGCAAAGGCTATTTACCAACATTGCAAAACCTCTTTAAAAAATCCTTTGATCCTCCACCCTTCCCCAAAAATCAAAAAACAAAATCCCCCATCCACAAAGGGAGACCCCAACAGGTTGATAACAAGGAATATCAAATTCAACCCTCTCTAAAAACCGAAAATTAATTTTTAAAATAAAATCATTATTATCCCAAAAAAACAACTCAACCCCGCCAATTTGGGCAGGCCTTAAAAAAACTTGATGCATTTCCAGCGAACATAAACCTGAAAAAAGAAAAGAACCCACGGCTTTTACTTTGAAAGCTTTTTAACGTTCCCCCCACTTCCCACGAAAAGCCCCCACTAAAAGGGGCCCCCCAAAAAGTCAAACCCAGCACAAACCCCTATTTAGAAATGGGGGGAAACTCCCACCCAAATTACATTCGTTCCCACAGGGAAGTGTTTGGCCCTCTTCTTTCTCAACAAAAAAGACCTACCAAAGTTCAAAAAACTAAACCCCCAAAAAGCAGTGAACCCTTTTGCTTTCCCACCCGACCCAAGTACCTGCCAATACGAAATCCGAATTACAGAAAAATTTGGTGGGCTCAAAATTTTCACTAAACAGACAAAACCTACTTCATTCGTTTGGTAAAAAGAGTACAGTCCCCTTTAATAATGATAAAAAATCTCCCTCCCTTTCGAGGGGAAAATTCTTAGTTCCCTTGAATTTTAGGGACTCAAATTTCTCAAAAACAAAAATTTTTTAAGAAAAATTTCCAAACTGTAGGAACTAGGGGAAAAAATTTTTATCTCAAGTCCCCTCTGGCCTAACACTCCTTTATTTCCCATTCACCTAGGAATTTGTCAGGGGTAAAAAACAAGTAACCTCTCAGGGCCACCATTTAAACCCCAAAGGCTGCATTAGAAATGATTTAAAAAATTTCCAAGGGAGAATCCCCAAAATACCAAAACTTTTCCCCCTAAAAAACACCTCAAAATTTCTGGCCTATTACATCGAACAAAAAATTGGTTTTTAACCCTTAAAATCCTGAACCTAAAAGAACCTGCAAAACAAAAGCACTCACTTTTGGTTTCCCGTGCCCCTCCCCCAAAACTCAATGCACTAAAAGCCTAAAATCGGAAACCAACTGTAATTAAAAAAAACACACCTTTTATAAACAACCCTCAAATCCCTTACTCCCCAAAACCTAAAATTTTTGAAAACGCTTTTAAATTGTTTCTTAAAACCAAAATATCACTTTGAAAAACCTAAAACCCCAATCAAAACTTTATTATTTTTTTAAAAACTCCCAGAATATAAACTACGAATGTACAACAAGCATACAAAATACTGTCTTTTAAACCATTTTGGAAAATTGTTTAAAAAGTTTTTTTCCGATGTAAAAGCTTGAATCTTAAAAATTTTAAGAACCCAAAAAATATAAAATGCTTTTGCATCTGTTTTTTTAATTTTTTACCCGAGGGCTCAATTTTTAAATAGAAAAAATTTAAAAAAAATAAAAAAAATGATACCCCCCATTGAAACCCACGCAAACCCACAAAAGGGGTTTGCTCGCTCCTGTTTCCCCCAATATTACACTACGCAAGGTTAAATCACTAAAACAAAAAGTGCAAAAATAAACAGACTTTCAAAAGCCCCTTTAAAGTTACCATGGGAATACCACAAAATGGAAAAGGGAAAACAGGAAAAATGGCATATATTAATTTTCCCCAAAAAGAAAAAAATTTTAACAATAAAACCACCTACTAAAACTTCTCCCAAGGACGTAAAACCCCCCCATCTTTTCCTCCCTTTTTATCCGAATAGAAAAAGGTCCCCCTTTGAGATGAACCCCAATTGATACAGTTCTTCCTTGCAGAATTTCAAAGAGGGGACTTTAACCAAATCTTTTTGGGGGCCCGAAAAAAATTGGTTCAAATGGAAATTTCAAACTCAGGTTGGTAAAAAGGGGAAATTTTTCTTCTCAATAAAAAACCAATTTTGGGCCCAAAATAACAAACACCAACCAAAGCGGGGGTGACATCAGGTCCCCCACCCAAAGGACCTAACATTGTATCATCGATTTTCAGAAAAAAACAATAAATGAAACCTTTCAAACAGGGGGCCCCAAACCCAGATTCTTATCACTTGTTCACTAGCTGGAAATTCTGAATCCACCTTTAAAGCAAAAATTCAACCTAAAAATTTTAGAAATTTCAAGCGTGCATAACGAGATAAAAAACCCCAATTTATTGGGGCCTTATTCTTACCCCTATTCCCGGAATGCAGGGGGAAAAGATCCTGATTATAACACCTGGAAAATCCCCAAGGGACATACCAATTCACACAAAATACTCCTCAAAACAAAACTTTTAGACATCACCCTCCCCAATAAAACATTCACTAACGAAGACCCTCAAAAGGCAGGGGGGGCCGGGTGTTCCTTCCCCATACAAAAATTACCAAAGCCC
>NW_026509823.1:0-14445 GCF_026875155.1 Cherax quadricarinatus | reverse complement strand
TTGTACTCCATAAGTCTCCCGTATGATCTTTGGCAATAAGACTTGCGCAGAACTGGTTGTTATCGTTCCTTTAAGTAGCTCGATGCCTACAGTATTTATCCTTCGTCTCAGACTAACCGCCATCTTGACGATCACAGTGCACCTAAGTTGTTAGCCGAGGTGTGACAGCACCACTTCACACCACTGCAGCCAGGTAACTGACAAGGGCGCTCGCCTACACACAGCAGAGGGGTGCAGAGCACAACCGCACACTACCGTGGTCAGGCAGCGAATGCCTTGGAGTTTGGGTGGGAAGTAGTGGATAGGCTAAAAATTTGTGGAGTTATATACATGGCAGATGCGCAGGAGGCTAGGCAGGTGAATTCGGAGGTGGTGGTGGAGAAGGCAGTAAAAAGGTTAAGGAGTTTACGGGCGGGGGACGTCAACTTACAACAACGGGCGATAATTGTAAATTCATTAGTTTATAGTAAAGTATGGAGTATGGCTGTGGTGTATCCAATGAGGACTCCAGACATACATGAGATTCAGAGGAGGGCATTACGTTATGTTTGGGGTTTCGGGAGGGCATGGCTAAGCAAGGAGGTGGTGATGTCAAATATACACAGTGGAGGAGTAGGTCTTTTAGCGTTGGGGCCGAGAGTAAAGGCTTTATATGTGAAACAAAGGTTCGTTAGGGAGGGGGGGGAAAGAGGGGTTAGAGTGGGGAAAGTGATGAAGCATGTGCGGAGATGGTGGAGCGGAAAAGAATTAATTGAATGCGAGGATATGCTGAGGTTATTGTTATTGATTAGGGAGGTGGAAAAACTTAGGGTGGGGCGTTTGGTGACGATGAGTAGAAGGCCGGAAATCATACAGGGGGTATCGGTTTATCCCTTGTATGATTGGGGTATGATATGGAATGACTTTCGAAAGCTTAAGTTAATGCCGAGAGTACGGGAGTTTGTATATAGGTTTATAATGGGGATATTAGCATCGAAAGCTGTTTTGTGTTCAATGGGATTGGTGAGGGAACAGACCTGCGATCACTGTGGAGAACAGGAAACAGCTTTTCATGCGGTTTATTTCTGTGAAGAGTTGAGGGAGGTAAGGGTGTGGTTAGCGAAGGTTTTTAGGTTGATGGGTGGGGGTAATGTAGAGACCCTGCGAGCCTTAACATTAGAAGTACGCGGGGTCTCCAGAGAAGTGAAAAGGGCAATTATGTATGTAGTGGTGGATTTTCTGTATATTTCCTGGGGGATGAGGGACACGGGAGGAGGAAGAATTAGGATTAGAGCAATTGCGGCAGGCATATATAGAACGGTTTGCAGAAACAAACTTATTTACAGGGAACAGTGGAGGACACGTTTTCCGGAGACCTACTGCAAACTTACGGTCAATGGCCTCATTCAGTTGGCGAGATAATTATACGTAAAGGACTGGTTTCCTTTATAAGCGGGTTGCATTAGTTTTTCGGAGGGAGAGTGTATAAGGTAAAGGACTGGTGAAGGAATGTGAGGGTCGGGAAGGTATGTACTGCGTGGTGCTGTGTTGACATGTAAGTTTTGTGTGCAAGATTTTGATGAGCCCAAGATTTGTATAAAATAGGTCCTTGAGATTAAAAAGAGTTATAGAAGTCACTGTCCATGTTAGTCTACCAGTTGTTGCAAAGATACTTTTTCTGGTATGTAATTTCGCAGTTTTTTATTGTAAATTTGTAGGGAATTTCTTTTCGCTTAGACGAGGTTTATATTCGTTTTTACATAACTGTTTTCCATCACTTTTGTAATGTTATTAAGTTTCGTTGCTGATGCAACGTATGCTGTAAAAATTTTGCAGTTGTTGATGCTTTATATGCTTATGCAATTTTGTGTAATGCTTATTGTTGTTATAGAGAAATGTTTTCGGATAATTACCAGATTTTGTTCTTAAGTTAAATCTCATAATCAGTTGCATGTATATATAAAGTTACGAAAATTTATGTTTGATCACTGCTGTGATCAATACGTGTGTGAATGATTTGGGTGTATTTATAGATGAGTTTTCATGGGGGGGGGGTTCCCGTCCAACAGTTTTGTGTGTGTGTGTCAGATATATTATCATTTTGTATAATGTGTGTCAGTGCATGGTGTGTATATATTTTGCATGTTTCAAATGTTTTCTCTTGCACTTGTGATATAATTCTTCGTAATCTTGTTCAGATCCTGTATTATTGTGGTATTTAACATTTTATACTATCTTGTAATTTATGATGTTTTAAATAAAATATAAAAAAAAAAGTACTGAACAGGTACAAAAATGATACAACCAGTAATTTATAGTAATTCTTTTTATTAATATGAGATGTGTTAAAAAATTAAAATAAAACAAGGAAACACTGTAGGTCAGGTGCACGTTAGTATGGGATGATGCTTGTATTTTTGTAGTTATAAACATGCAGCTGCAAGTACTTTCCTTTAAAGCTGTACTCCTATATAGAAGAAGGATTGTACTACTTTACACACATTCATGTAGTGAATTACTATGTCAAGGATGTATACTTTGTGTTCAGACAGTTAGATTAGGATCTTATGGCTAATCATTAACAAGTTAGATCTTAAGCTAGGATTTAGTTAGTTGTAGGGGTGTACCTGTATAGTATTAATTGAGGGGGTTTCTTGTCCCGTTCTTGAGTGGGGAGAACCAATTTGACATGATAATGTGATAATTTTAGTTTTGGATTATATTAAATATTTACATAATCTAGTTTTTAAGATGAGGTATTATTATTATTATAATCAAAAAGAAGCGCTAAGCCACAAGGGCTATACAGCGCTGCAGGGTAGGGAAGGAAGCAAGGGAATTGGATGGCAGAAGGGAGGGGGGATGATCAGCAGGTTACAGAAAACAGCGGGGCAGGGGATAGTACGGGGGTAGAGGGTAGCAAGAGATACAGTAGAAAGGGCTGAAAGTATCAGAATTTGTGAAGTAAGTCAGTCTTTTGTCAAAAAGTCAATGAGAGAGTCCGGGATAAAAGGTGGGTCCATCAGCGGAAGGGAAGGTAAAGAGAGAGCAGCGGGGCGAAGACGACGACAGAGGAAAATTTCTGCGTGCTCGTTGATAAAGTGGGCAGTCCAAAGAATGTGGCTGACTGATAATGGAGCTTGGCAATTCTCACAAGAGGAGCAAGACGCCTCTCCATGAGATATCCTTGAGTAAGACGAGTATGGCCAATCGAAGCCCGGGAAGAGAGTAGTCTCCCAACCTCGACACTGGTGATAAGAAGACGGCCAGTAACCTATACTCGGTTTAATAGACTAAATTTTGTTTGCCGAGCATAGTAGACCAACGTTGTTGCCAACGGGTGTGAAGGTGGGAAGATATTACAGCAAAATAGTCCGTACATGGAATACCTCTATAAGAAACTGGTAGGTATGTACTGCTGACCGCGGCAGCAGTGTTCCCTGTTCATTGCCCTGTACGTCAACATGACCAGGGGACCCAACAAAAAACAATATCTTTATGCTTAGTAAAGTGCGGCGTAGCCAAAGTTGGATACGGAGGACTAAGGGGTGAGGTGTATCAAATTTTTTTTATAGCCGGGTAAAGCACTAAGGGAGTCTGAGACAACCACAAATGATGACACAGGCATAGATGCAATACGGATAAGTGCTGTAAGGATGGCATATAATTCGCAGTAAAAATACTAGCTGAAGATAGTAAATGCCCTTGTACGACGCTGCCCGGGAAACACTGCTGCGAACCCTACGCCGTCAGAAGAATTAGAGCATCTGTGTACACAGCAATGGCATGAGAATGAGAGGAAAGTGGTAAAGAAAAAGAGAGCGGGAAGCGACCGTAGACAGTTGGGCTTTCGAGCAAGGGAGGGAGAAAAGAACAGACTCGAACAGCTGGAACTTCCCAGGGGGGTAGGGAAAAGTGAGATGCTAAAATGTACATAGAAAGGTGGTAGTTGGAAGAGAAGACAAGAGCGAATGAAGGCGAAAAAGAGAAGGGACGGAGTAAGCAGGGGCAGCGAACAAATAAAGAATGTCTACTAATATCAGGGGACCATTCTATAAATGGAAGGATTGCGGAGATCATGAGACGTACATAGTAGCGCAGGCAATGGGCATCACGGCGACGGATAAGGATGGAATGTTCGCTTCTGCATAGAGGCTTTCGACAGGGGAAGAGCGAAAAGCACCAAGGCATAAACGTAATCCTTGGTGATGAATGGGGTTAAGGCTAGAGAGAGTGCAGGAGATGCCGCTGAATAGATCGGTCACCATAATCAAGTTTCGATAAAATAAGGGTGGAATGTAGGTGAAGGAGGGTTCGAGGGATCAGCTCCCCACGAAAGATGACCCAAGGGTTTTAAGAAGGTTCAGCCGGCTGTGCCCAAGTTGCCTTCAGAGAGGTAATGTGAGGTTTCCAGGATAACCTACTATCAAAGAGGAGGCCCAGAAACTTGACTGTATCACGTTCAGGGATACGTGAGCCATAGAGGTACAAAGGAGATTAGAGATGACAGAGCTTTCTAGTGAAAGTGATTTGGTGGGTTTTAGTGCTGGAAATTTAAACCCATGTGTGGTGGCCCAATTGGACACACGGTCGACTGCATGCTGGAGAGAAACTGTAAGGAGGTGACAGTCAGCGCCTGCACAGGCAATAGCGAAGTCATCAACATAGAGTGATGCCCAAAATATTTGATGGAAGACTAGAGGCCAAATCATTAATAGCAAGGAAAAAAAGTGTTGTGCTCAGAACACATCCCTGGGGGACACCTTCAGTTGGATAAAAGTCCGGGGAGAGCACATTATTAACCCGAACCACGGAAATGCCTGTCATTTTAAAAAGTTTCTTAAGGAAGGGAAATGGTAGATTGCCTCGAAGGCCTAAGGAGTGGGCTTGGGCTAAAAAAATTATCCCTCCAAGTTTTTGTCATATGCCTTCTCAAGGTCCAAAAAAATATGGCAATAACTGAGTGGTTATTCGAAAAAGGCATTAACGAACATACGTATCCAAGCGCAGTAAGGGGGTCTATGGTAGAACGTCCCTTACGAAAGCCATATTGACGAGTGGAGAGATGTTGTGTGTCTCTAAATACCACATTTAAACGTCTATTTACTAGACTTTCCCATTACTTTGCAAACTGCACTGGTAAGAGCAATGGGACGATAGTGGGGGGGTTTTTCTGTCCCGTAGTGCCTGGTTTGCGGAAAGGGAGAACAATGGCGATTTCCACAGCTGTGGAAGAACTCCTTGTGACCAAATAAGATTGTAAAAGGCGTAATAGGACTGCAAGGGCTGACTGATTAAATGTTGTAAGCATACGAATATGAATGTCGTCGGGCCAGCTGCCGATGATCGACAAGCTGAGAGTGTTTCCCTCCAGTTCTTGAAGTGTAAAAGGCACATTATCTGTTCTTCTCTGAGAGAAGAAAAGTCCAAGGGTGCTAACTCTCTGGCAGACTTTGAGGAAAGAAAATGAGGGGCATAGATGGAGTCCCTGAGAAATACGGACCAGATGATTCCCCAAGTTCATTGGCAACATCTAGTGGGTTTCTATATCAACCCCGGAACCCGCAGAACAGGGCCGGGTCAGGAGAATATTTCCCCACCCAGTTTTCGTACTTTTTTCCAGACTGCACTCATAGAGGAAGCAGAGGTGATGGTGGAGACATAATCTCGCCAGCAAGTGCGTTTAGCGTCACGGATGACACGGCGAGCGATCGCACGCTTCTGTTTAAAATCAAGGAGTCGCTCTGTGGTTCTATTGTACCGGTACCTGCCCCATGCAGCGCGTTTCAAACGTACTGCACGAGCACAAGCAGGAGACCACCAAGGCACGCATTTCTGATGAATGCCTGCCCGAAGTTTGGGGTATAGAATGAGAAGTGCAGTGAAAACGGAGGACGAGAAGAGGTGTAAAAGCTCATCGATGGAGGACGAAGAAGGAACCTCTTTAAAAACAGTCAGGTGTGAGTAAAGGTTCCAATTTGCCCGATTAAATTGCCAGCGTGGGGTGCGAAGAGGTGGCGAATAGGAAGGGGAAGTAAGAATGATTGGGAAATGATCACTGTCATGTAAGTCCGGGAGAACAGACCAAGTAAAGTCTAATGCGGTGGAGGAAGAGCAAACTGAGAGATCGATGCAAGAGAGAGTATGAGTCCGAGGATCAAAATGGGTGTGAGTACCTGTATTTAAAACATGGAGGGGGTGGGTGGCAAGAAAAGCCTCTAACTAAATTTTCCTCGGGAATCACAGTGAGACCCTCCAGAGGAAATGGTGGGCATTAAAATCACCAAGTAACAGAATCGGGGGCGGTAATGACGAAACAAGGAAGGTAAAATCCGGAATAGATAATGCCGAGAAGGAGAGAGATATAAAGAACAGAGCGTATCCCAAATTATGTAAGTGGATAGGGCTGCTGTGTAATGCAGCGAAGTATGAACAAATAGCTGTTGGTACGGAATATCAGTGCGGAGAAGAAGGGCACTTTCATTAAAGGTCCCATCAGGAAAAGGATCTGAAGAAAAACAATAAATTATAGCCTGAGATGTGAGAAAATAACAGCAGAGTGTAATTTTGGTTCCTGTAAGCAAACCCAACAGGGGCAAACTGGGAGAGTAACATCTGAAGCTCACCGATTACCCTGAGGCCACGTATATTCCACTGTAAAAAGGCCATGATTGGCAATGATAAAGATACTTGAAAACCGCAGGTAAGGGTTTCCTACGGATAGGGGGGTTAGAAAAGTCCCCATGCGGAGGCAGTGGAAAATGTTCAAGGGAGCGAAGGAACGGTTTCGCTTGTGAAGAAAGGAGTTGCCGGATGGAGCAGAGGAGAGAGAAAGAGCGGAAGGTGGATCGTGTCATTTATGGTTTGGTCTCTGCAATATATTCAGAGATTGCTTCAAGTGTTTCGGAATTCAGAGATGTCGTATGGGGGACAATATTGGGAAAGGTTTGGGGGAGGATGAGTAAAGATTGGAACTGTATTGGACTGTACCAAGGTAGGGGGGGGGCGAAAGGGTGGAGGGAACTGGAGAAGCGTGGGAGGGGACAGAAGAGACAGGAACCTGGGAGGTGGCAGAAGAGGAAGAAACTTGGGAGGGAACAGGGGAGGAAGGTACATTACGAGGAGGAGGGTGAACCTCTGCATTGTAAACTGAGCCCGTGAGAGGGGAAGAACTAGGGACAGAGACAGGGAGGGTAAAATGAGGAGGTGGAAGATGGGTAGGAGGTGTTACCGGACCTTTTTTTTTACTTTTGAGAAGTAGAGGGACGATTGGGAAGAGGTGTCGTACGAGGTCTCGTCGATACTGAGGCTTGTAAGAGAGAACTCGAAGAAGCGAGATTAGACTGAGGCGTGAAGTAGGGACGTCTGAGCCGAGGACAGCAAAAGGATTAGATACAGGAGTGATTATGGGAGAGGTAACCACAGGGTGGGTTGTAGAAGATGGGATCCAGAAGTGGGGGGACGTTTTGAAACACGGGAATAAGAAACACGTGGGAGTCTCCCTTGGAGGCGGGAGTGAGGAAACTGCCATGGCATAAGGGAGGACCTTCGTCTCTTTGAGGTAACGGATTTCCCGCTCGTTTTTAAAAAGACCTGAACAACGGCGAGAGTTACGAAGGGTGAGCCTTGCAGTTAAGGCAAGGGGAGATCGATTGCAAGACGTATTAGAATGGTCTTCGGCCCACAGGGGGTGGGGCAATTCGGCGATGATTTTTGCAATATTTCGCTGGATGGGCCCAAAACGCCAGCAATTTCTACAATGTTTGGGTGTAGGGATCACCTTTTTGAACTTGTAACCGATGTCCTGCTATATAAACTGAGGATGGGAGTTCTCGGCTGTCAAAAGTTAAACGAGCCACATTGCTAGGGTATCGTCTCCGCCCAGGCAGGAAAAACGTAAGTGTCTACTTGAGGATTGGGAGATCTTGGAGTTCCAGCTGTTCTTAGAATGTTCCGGTGGGCCCCATGTCTGGAATTTTGTTGAAATATGGGATTTGGGGCGATTTAAAGGTACCACTACAAGAATTGAGGGAATGATGTTTTCAAGGGTGACAGGAACAGTATCTATATGGGGAAAGACGAGAGAGCTCACGAGCCTGGGTAGCATTTGTACGGTAATGATGCGCGTACCGCTCTTAAGAGCATGAAAAGAAAAAATCTTTACCAACATGGCATAGGAGTGCCTTGCCAATACTATGGTCAGAAAGATAGGCAGGTAGAGGAAGTTGGTCGTTAAAGTGAAGAATTTAGTCCACTGTTCAGTCGAAACTGAGCGTGGAAAGGGGAGTGAAGGACGTGTCGATCTTTTCTGAGAAGAACGAGAAGGTGAAGGTGGAGAAGTATCATCAGCAGGTAAATGTCGTTGACGTTTAGGCGTGGGGGCCAGAGTTGGTCCGACGTGGAACGGGTCGGCGATTTTAAAATTGCCGCACCGTAGAGGGAAAAGGCCGGAAGCATAGTCAGAGGAGAGCGAAAGGTCTGATAAATCGAAGGAGTCAGTCGAGGCCTCAGTACCTGAAGCAGGTGAGGAAACAGCACCGGCAATAGGTACAGAGGCTGAGGAATGTCTGAAGAGTGGTCCAAAAGACGAGGCGGGGTCAGAACGGGGTGCGGTATCAAGAAGGGGCCCGGGGGGGGTACCAGGTTCATGGACTAGGGCTGCCATGGTTAGGTTACTTCTTTCTTTTGTTTTTAAGAAAAAAAAAAGAAAGAAGAAAAGAAAATAAAAATAAAAAAAAGAAAAAAAAAGGGGGGACCGGGGGGGGATAGTTCCTAGGAGGAATGAAAGGGCCAGAAATCTCCTCCCGGCCCAAGAGGACTCGACCCGCTTAGTAGCGCAGATGCAGCATGGAACCCGTGCCATACCCTACCCTTAAAGCCAGTAAACCAGCAATCTGGGATAGCAACCTCACATCTGCCGACTACCTCGGTGGACAAAAGAGAGGGCGGCCCGGGTATCCGCCCCAAAGCATACCTCCTTTAGCCACCACCCGGAATCCGAAAAAGGGGGCTTCCAGAGACACACCCGTCGCCCAAAAGACACCCAAAGCTACTCCGGGATACCGGAGAGGGATCGGGACATCCCCAGGCAATCAAGATTCCACGGCAAACTACGCCACCGCCAAAAAACCTCAACGGAATGGGATCGACCCCGGTGTCCTTTCCTCTACCTAGGAACTGGCGTGCCTGTGGGAGAAATCCCAAAGGACAAAAAGAGGAAGGGCAAAAGGGAGGAGTGGGGAGGAGGAGGAGGAAAGGAAAAAGGGGAGGATGGGGAGGATGGGATAGGGGAGGGGAGATTGGGGGGTAATTAGGTTCGGTCTGAGGAAGAAGACCGATAGGTCTAATTCCTCAGACCAAGAGCCTCTTCACCACGCCAAGGAGCCCCCCTTGAAGAGGTAAGATGAGGTAGCATGTAATGTTTGCTCTTATATTTTACGTGTAAAATCCATGTTATGTAATGTTGTCATGACAGTTGGAATTTCATGGTTGATGCATTATTATTGATATTACATATTGTGGGTGTATATTCTTCCGCTGATACAGGTGTGTATGTATAGGAAGGTAATGTCCAAATCTGTTTTCGTATGTACTTTTATAGTTTTGTGTTTTGTTTTGTTCATGCAACACCAACTTATGGTAAATTCCCATTACGGTTTAATGAGGTAAGGGTATATACCCTAATTGTTAGGTTACTTAAGGTATTACTTAGAACAGTCCATGTAAATATTTTTGGCTGCATTGGCATTATTAATTATTGTAAAATTAGGGGTTCTGTAGGAAATGTTGTGGGATGTGTAACTGGCTGTCATATGGTTATTGGCTATGGGGTTATTTTAAGTACTGGGATGGTGTGATAGAGGTCATTGTTAATATCCTGTATAGTTCTTCTTTTATTAAACTCTTATGCATTCTTGTATTTGTTGTAAGTTATAAATAAAAATATATAGAAACATGTTTGAGGATATGTCATTTATTTATGTACTAATGTTTAAGGCTTTAATTTTTGTTATAATGTTATATGTATTGTTGTATGCTTTTATATGATATTTCATCGTGTATGGTTTAGGGAAATACTAGTTGGCTTAGGTGTAAATATCGGATATGTGCTGCAGCGTACTTTATAAGGTGTATTATGTTCATGTATTATGTTTTGTATACCTGTTTAATGAAGGATGGATTTTTATATATTTAATATGTTGTTATATGACGTTTTAAATAAAATATAAAAAAAAATTCAATACCTCAACCAAGCAGTGCCTGATGTCCCTGTTACGCAGAAATGTGGGATTGCTGGGGGCTTGAGCCTGATCTAAGGGCACAGGTAAAAGTTACACACATCTCAAGCCCAAACCGGCCACCCCGGGCTATCCCAGTTAAAAACAGAAAGCGCTAAACCAGTATGTATTACTTCAAGGGGTTGGTTAACAGAGTGTTAGGCAAAAATCCCAATTAGGAAAATATATCTATTTAATGACCATAACATAAAAACCTTAATTCTACACGCCCAAATGAAGGTACACACAGCTGGCTGGAGGTTCAGCCACCATTACACTAGGCTTCGTCAGCGTCAGGCCGTCATGACACCACAAACCTCATTTCTTACTTCATCACTCATCCCACAGCACCCTAACCATGTCAGAGCCTGGGTTAACATACAGGTAAGCCATAGGGAAAGCCTATGGCTTGAATTGGATAAACAAAATGAGTGTATTATTGCAACTTAACTTAAAATATACAGCATCTCCGACGCCAGCTTCTACCGCCATCCTAACGTCAGTGACCTCCTCCCCCCGCTTACTCTGCGTACCCAAACACCCTTTGGGAAAAAATAAATCACTAACCCCATTCTTTAAAATTTAAGTTAGAGAAACTTTACAGTACCTCCAAAAACACATTATGAATTATAAAATTATTCCTTACAACTACAATATTCATATTATTATGGCACACTTCCCCACTAATATGTACATACGATGTCATGCAGAACCTGCATAACAGTCCCCCAATGCATCCTATAAAATTCATTGGATATACCATCTTAAATATCGCCTCTTCGACGTCCTCCACATGAATCCTACCCTCTAGTACCCCCCTATCCCTTTCATTTTACGACCTTCCTGAAATGCCCCCCAGCAGTCTGCCCTCATGAACCCCCCCCTCCCCCCGTTCTTCGCCGAACCTTGTCCTCAAACCAAAAGGTCATTTATAAAAAAATCATGCTGTCCGTATTGAAAGTAATTGACAGTCTGATACCTACCCAAATCAGTACATACTTCCAAACTAAAAAAGGGATTTTGGGCTTGTTGTCTAATCCTAAATTTCCGCAGGATGCAACCTGAAGATTTGTCTCCCCAGAGCACCTCTTCCATACCCGCCTTAATTCGAATTGCATTGAAACGCTCATTGTGGATTTCAGCTAGTTGATCACGCAGATATTTTATATGTTCATACCTACAACCTCCGTCCCTAACATAATGATCATTCAGTTGTCCCTCCAGGTAATTCTGTAGCATATATCTCCACCTTGCTTCCTCCTTACCCCGATTCCTATCATATTTCGCTATCCCAGGCACGTTTCCCACCAGTCTAACAAACATTCCCCTACCTTCTGGGTTTCCCAGATTATTATTATAATCAAAAAGAAGCGCTAAGCCACAAGGGCTATACAGCGCTGCAGGGTAGGGAAGGAAGCAAGGGAATTGGATGGCAGGAGGGAGGGGGGATGAACAGCAGGTTACAGAAAACAGAGGGGCAGGGGATAGTACGGGGGTAGAGGGTAGCAAGAGATACAAGTAGAAAGGGCTGAAAGTATCAGAATTTGTGAAGTAAGTCAGTCGTTGTCAAAAAGTCAATAAGAGAGTCCGGATGAAAGGTGGGTCCCATCAGCGAGAAGGGAAGGTAAAGAGAGAGCAGCGGGGCGAAGACGACGACGACAGGTAAATTCTGCGTGCTCGTTGATAAAGTGGGCAGTCCAACAGAATGTGGCTGACTGATAATGGAGCTTGGTAATTCTCACAGAGAGGAGCAAGACGCCTCTCCATGAGATATCCATGAGTAAGACGAGTATGGCCAATGCGAAGACGGGAGAGAGTAGTCTCCCAACCTCGACACTGGTGATAAGAAGACGGCCAGTAACCTATACTCGGTTTAATAGACTGAAGTTTGTTGCCGAGCATAGTAGACCAACGTTGTTGCCAACGGGTGTGAAGGTGGGGAAGATATTACAGCAAAATAGTCCGTACATGGAATACTCTGTAAGAAAACTGGTAGGTCATGTACTGCTGACCGCGCAGCAGTGTCTGCCTGTTCATTGCCCTGTACGTCAACATGACCAGGGACCCAACAAAAAACAATATCTTTATGCTTAGTAAAGATGCGGCGTAGCCAAGTTGGATACGGAGGACTAAGGGGTGAGGTGTATCAAATTTTTGTATAGCCTGTAAAGCACTAAGGAGTCTGAGAACAACCACAATGATGACACAGGCATAGATGCAATACGGATAAGTGCTGTAAGGATGGCATATAATTCAGCAGTAAAAATACTAGCTGAAGATAGTAAATGCCCTTGTACGACCGTGTCCGGAAACACTGCTGCGAATCCTACACCATCAGAAGACTTAGAGCCATCTGTGTACACAGCAATGGCATGAGAATGAGAGTGAAAGTGGTCAAGAAAAAGAGAGCGGGAAGCGACCGTAGACAGTTGGGCTTTCGAGCAAGGGAGGGAGAAAGAACAGACTCGAACAGCTGGGAACCTTCCCAGGGGGGTAGGGAAAAGTGAGATGCTACATGTACATAGAAAGGTGGTAGTTGAAGAGAAGACAAGAGCGAATGAAGGCGAAGAGAGAAGGGACGGAGTAGCAGGGGCGGCGAACAAATAAAGAATGTCTACTAATATCAGTGACCATTCTATAAATGGAAGGATTGCGGAGATCATGAGAGCGTACATAGTAGCGCAGGCAATGGCATCACGGCGATCGGATAAGGATGGAACGTTCGCTTCTGCATAGAGGCTTTCGACAGGGAAGAGCGAAAAGCACCAAGGCAAAAACGTAATCCTTGGTGATGAATGGGGTTAAGGCTAGAGAGAGTAGCAGGAGATGCCGCTGAATAGATCTGGTCACCATAATAAATTAAAATTGATAAATAAGGGTGGAATGTAGGGGGAAGGAGGGTTCGACGATCAGCTCCCCACGAAAGATGAGCAAGGGTTTTAAGAAGGTTCAGCCGGCTGTGACAAGTTGCCTTCAGAGAGGTAATGTGAGGTTTCCGGATAACCTACGATCAAAGAGGAGGCCCAGAAACTTGACTGTATCACGTTCAGGGATACGTGAGCCATAGAGGTACAAAGGAGATCAGAGATGACAGAGCTTTCTAGTGAAAGTGATTTGGTGGGTTTAGTGCGGGAAAATATTTAAACCCATGTGTGGTGGCCCAATTGGAAACACGGTCGACTGCATGCTGGAGAGAAACTGTAAGGAGGTGACAGTCAGCGCCTGCACAGGCAATAGCAAAATCATCAACATAGAGTGGGTGACCAAATATTTGATGGAAGACTAGAGGCCAAATCATTAATAGCAAGGAGGGAAAAAATGTTGTGCTCAGAACACATCCCTGGGGGGACACCTTCAGCTTGGACAAAGTCCGGGGGAGAGCACATTATTAACCCGAACACGGAAATGCCTGTCAGTTAAAAGTTCTTAAGGAAGGATGGTAGATTGCCTCGAAGGCCTAAGGAGTGGGCTTGGGCTAAAATATTATACCTCCAAGTTGTGTCATATGCCTTCTCAAGGTCAAAAAATATGGCAATAACTGAGTGGTTATTCGCAAAGGCATTACGAACATACGTATCCAAGCGCAGTAAGGGGTCTATGGTAGAAGTCCCTTACGAAAGCCCATATTGACGAGTGGAGAGAACTGTTGTGTGTCTCTAAATACCACACTAAACGTCTATTTTTCTAGACGTTCCATTACTTTGCAAACTGCACTGGTAAGAGCAATGGACGATTTGTGGGAGGTTTCTTTTCCCGTAGTGCCTGGTTTGCGGAAAGGGAGAACAATGGCGGATTTCCACAGCTGTGGAAGAATCCTTGTGACCAAATAAGATTGTAAAGGTGTAATAGGAAATGCAAGGGCTGACTGATGTAAATGTTGTAGCATTTCGAATATGAATGTCGTCGGGCCCAGCTGCCGATGATCGACAAGCTGAGAGTGTTGCCTCCAGTTCTTGAAGTGTAAAAGGCACATTATACTGTTCTTCTCTGAGAGAAGAAAAGTCCAAGGGGTGCTAACTCTCTGGCAGACTTTGAGGAAAGAAATGAGGGGCATAGATGGAGTCCCTGAGAATACGGACCAGATGATTGCCAATTTCATTGGCAAAATCTAGTGGGTTTGCTAATTCAACACCCGGGAACCCCAGAAAGGGGCCGGGCAGGGGAATATTTACCATCAGTTTTCGTACTT
>NW_026509822.1:0-14309 GCF_026875155.1 Cherax quadricarinatus | reverse complement strand
TTTTAAATTTTCCGCACATTTAGTCTGTGAGGGAAAAGTTAAGGGGTGGAGTAGCGGGGAGTATATAGTAAAAATAGTTTCTTTGCGGCTATTTTTAAAGGTAGGGAAAGTCAACCCCCAGCTATTCCCGCCTTTTCTCCCCCCCCAAAGTGAAGTTGTTGCCGGCTGCTTGTTCGTGGGTCGTTTAGCCCCCACTATCCCTTCCCCCCCCCTTCCCCCCCCCCCCGAAAGGTGACGGTGGGGCTCTGGTCAAACAGTAAATCATCGACTCCAGCCCCAAAATAGTAAGTACATCCCTCCTTGTTTTAGTGGATTTATTGGTTGAAAGCTTCACTTTTGCCAAAAATTTAACTTAGCCCTTTCAGTCTTGCTTAAGTTGATGTTTTAATAATCACCACATTTTTTGGGTATTTATTTTCCGGAGATGTTTTCAAAGCGTGGGTAACCTGTCTATCTTTTCAGTTGGATGACAGAGGGGTCACCTGTCAATCAACGGAAGAACTAATGGAGATGGACAACGCCCTGGGCGCCCTTTTTGGGGTTTTAATTCCTGTGCACCTGTATAAAATTTGCGGCGTAACCCCCATCATTGCGGGGTTTAAAGAACCTTTTTCCCTTCATCGGGATAGAATACTCCGGCGATACTCTGGGAAGAACTCCCCCCGGGGGAACCAACACCGGGGACCCCTACCCCCCCATCATCAGCAACGGTCGATTTCACACAGTGTCACCAACACCAGACACCCTTTTATATAAGATTGAATTCAGTTATCATTTATATTTTCATTTTTCATTTTCTTTAATGTGGGATTAATATATCTTTTTTTAGTGTTTTTATTTTAATTTTTCTATATAATAAGTGTTTATGTTTGTCTTTTATTATTTCTTTTTCTATTCATTAATTTTCCCTGAGGGGGACCCAGCTTGGTAATACTGTTAAAGTTATTACGGGGTGAGTAACCCTTTAAAAAATGGCGACCTTGCCGGGTAACTCTACTGAACCAAAGATTCAACTCCATCTCGAATCTACCATTAAAAATTTAAAAGCCGCATACCACAGAGGTTACCCACCCCTGAGTAATCATTCTTAGGGTGGGATACGGTACGGTTTTTAAAAGATTTGGGATTGTCATAGTTCAATTTATTGTAAGTCAAGTCAGGCAGGATTAATAGTTAATTCTGCCATTTTTCTTGTGAGCTTGAAAATTTGGGGATTAGCTCAGGGACCGAGATTTCCAGTGAAAATTTTGTTTATTGAGCTCTTCATTTATAAAGGGAAAACGTCTAGGCCCTCTTGATTTCTTGGTGAGAAGTTTGGAGGGTCAAGGGCCCCCCTTTATTTAATTTAAAGGGGGATGGGGCCCCTTGGTTTATAACGTTTGGCGGGAGCGGGAAATTGAAACATCGGTTTTCTTTAATCCCTGTTTCTTTTCCCCCCTGATGTTTAAGTTATTCTTGAAAAGCATGGAGGATACCATTTTTGGTGAATGTGGAAGCAGTTGGAATAACGGGGGAAAATTTTAAAATCTTTCATTAGTGCAAAGATCCGGAAAGATTGAAAAGGAGAAAATTGAGAGAGAAGAAAGACAGTAGAAAGGGAAAGAGAAGAAAATAAGGGAGAGAGAGAATCGAAAAAAAAGGGAAAAAAAGGGAAAAGAAAACCCTTGAAAGAAGGGGGAGAAAAAGGAGGAGAGAGAATTGAGAGAAAAATCCGAGAAAGACAGTTGAAAGAGAGCGAAAAAGACAAAAAGGGTGTGATTGTGTGGGGAAAAAGAGCTGGGGAACTTGAGGAAAAAGCAAGATACGGGGGAAACAGGTTAAATTAAAAAAAATGAGGAAAGAGAAAAAGGATAGAGAAGTTGGGGAAAAAGTAGAGAACATGAGTTAATAGAGGAGAAAAGGATCGGAGCTCGAAAATCTCGCTTGAATTGAGAATAAAAAATTTAACTTTAACAAAAACATTGAGGAAGGAGTAATGGAAACAATGCAGTCAGTGCAATATTCAACACCTAATTACCCCTTACAGGGGGGGAAGACATAACTTCATACTTTATCGGGTTTTAAAAATGCTACCCTTGTGAATGGCCTGCTGAACCTGGGTACTAGGTTAGGAATGTTATTTTCTGGTACACCCTTAAATATCTATGCAATTTTCGCACGATATCATATGTAATAAACTACTGAAAAAGGCAATCCTTAAGCATAAAAAAAAAAACCAAATATTCCGGGAAAGTTTTTAAGGATGCCCCTTTAAACCCCTGGCCAGAACTTTCAGCCGTTAAGGTAATTTTTTTCGTTTGTTCGATTTTTGGATAGAGAATTCGGGAAATTTTCACATTATGAATGTGTTAGAGATTTTGGTTGCTGCCCAGTTCCTGCAGCTTTTCCCCCATCAGTACGAAAATTCATCAGGAACAAAACCCTGTTAAGGCTGGGAAGTTGCTGGGCTGTGCCCTTTATGCGAGGCCACATTCCCTTAAAAGCCCTAAAGGGGATGAACCTAAGGGCAAGGGTTCATCGCCCTTAAAAAATCAAAGCCTTAGTGGAAAGTAAAAATGCTTCTTTTTTTCCTGTTTGTATTTGTGTGGTGTTAAAGGGAATAAACGCCAGATTGTCCTTCTAAGAAGGTCCAAAATTTGGAAGTTTTTTTTAAAAGACTGTAATGCCAGCCCCTTCTGTTAGGAGCAGTTAATGGACTTAATTATCTACCATTTTACGAGACATGGATGCACAGATATCATTTTGATAAGCTGTTCTCAAACCCAAAAAAAAAAAACCATTTCTGATACTTTCAGCTTTGGGCCGTACGGACACTTTTCCCTCCTTCCGTTTTCATTAGGTAAAAAGGTTCACGGTTGGTCTGAGCCGTACTAGCTCCCTCACTTTTTGTGGTACAAATTGGTAATGAAAAAGGTCCCTTTTTCCTTCGAGGTTGACCTTTAATTCAAAAGATGGACATATTTTGTTTCAGACCCTTTCCCTGTAGAGTCGGGAAAACCCCGGGGAATTTTCAGATGAGACAATGTCTGTGAGATTCTATGGGTTTAAAAAAACCAGTGAGCTACTCTCAAAAAGAGGGGAAAGTAGGTCACGGTTCCTTGTTAATGAAAGTAAGATTCACCTCCGAACTATAAATGTCTTGACAGGGTCAGATAAAGCCCAGGCTTCCCTATGTCCCCTTTTGTTTTTCCCGACTTCAACCCTTTAGTTTAATCAAAGGACTCTTTTGTCAATTTAAACGAATTGCCCTTCTCTTCAGAATTGCCATAATGCGTTAAAATAAAATCAAGTTATCCAAGGGAAAAACTTTTCATATAAATTTGAATAAAAAAAAAGGTATTTGTACAAGTCAGTATTCAATTAAAATTTCAGATGGGGGTTTTCCCTCTTAGTTTTTCCCAATTCAATGCAAAAGGACGTTTTAAAAATGGCTCATGACCTCCCAGTGGCCGGACATTTCTCGCTCGAAAAAACCTTAAATAAAATTATGGAAACCTATTTTTTCCCAAAAATGTCCTCGATTAACCCTATTGTAGATCGTGTAAAGTTTGCCAACTGTCTCCTCCCGAGGAGCCAGGCGAGTACCTATGGTAAAAATGCTTCTTTACGGTCCGGGTTTAAAAGAGTAGCTATTGAAATCGTTGGCCTTTTTTCCCCCTTTTCATCTGGGGGACATATATATTAACATTAGTTGTTATGTTTTCGATTTTCCCCTGAACCCTTTCCCCGTTAAAACCAAAATACTACAGAGGTGGTGAAGCCCTTTTTGTCCCTTTTCCAGAGTGGGCCCCCCAAAGAGAAAATTTTGTCTGCCCGGGGGGAACAATTCACATTGATTAATGCAACTCTATCTAACTTTGGAGTGAAGCCTTCTTCACCACACCCTATCATCCCAGCTGTATGGGAGGATTGAGCGCCGCATTTGTTCTCAAGTCCATTTTTTAAAGGAAACTTTGCTCCCTTAAAACCCAAGGAGTGGGATCGTTACCTACCCCGTGCTTTGTTTGCTGGGAAAGTTCCCGGACTCTTTGGGGGTTTTTTACCCTTTTTAATTCTCTTGGTAGAAGGCCCGAGGCCTTGTCCCTCCTTTAGGTTTGGAATAATGAGGAGGTGAGTGCTGAGGGTTCAGTCTTCTTACCGTTTTTCCCCTTTCCTTGATCCAAATTTAGGAGCCTCGGGGTAGTTTTGAAATACTAAACTTGTCAATGAACGTAAAAACCCTTTTTTATTTTAAAAAACAGAGGGGGAAGTTTTAAAGTAGGAGATAAGTTTTTGTATTTTTCCTTAAGTCAAAAAATTATTAGTGCATGGAAAGGGCCCTATAAAGTATTAAAAATTTGTGGGAAAATTGACTACCCCTAGAAAAACAAGGGGGAAAACCTAAATTTTTTCATACAACACCTTTAAGAAATATTACCGAAGAAATTCGGTTAACTGCCCTTAAAAACTTTGACTTAGTTTTTCCCCACGACTTTTACGACAACGAAGAATGTAAAGTGTGCGTAATTTACCCTTAATTAGCCCAGATGAAGAACTACAGACTTTTTGCTTTTGACCCTGGGACTTTTGGATGACCATAAGGACATGAACTACTTCAATGTGTGAGTAATTTTTAGACTTTTATGAATTTTCCCGGTGTTCCTCCCCGGTGTCCTAAGATTGACTTGTGATGGACAAACCCATCAAACGAAAATTTACCCAGTTTAGTTCACCCTTTGGGATGCTTTGACGAAGGTGACAAATTATTAAAACTAAAGATATTGAACCCTTTGTTTCTTCATATTGTTTACCCCTAGTCATGGTAAGGAGGTAATTCTAAGAAAGCTATTTACTTTAGAGGCCTTAATGCTATAACCCCGGGGGGATCGAGCCTATGCCCCTTTAAAAGTAGCGATCCACAAATTTTTTGCGCTTCCTTTTTTTTCAAAATTGATAGCCAGGCTATCATAGTAATGTTAGACCTTCTTTTTTTTTAAAAACAGTACACCGCTTTTCCTACACACCCAAAGGGCTGATGCAATATAGAAATATGCCCTTCGGTTTGGTAATGCTGTGCTACCTACTTGAGATGATGAGAAAGGTCTTGGGGAAATGCCAAAAAAGTTTCAGTTTATTTTTATAACATTTACGTAAGACATCCCCATGGGGGGAGCATATCCAACATTAAATTTAGTTTGCGTAGGTTACGTACTGGGCCCCATGCCAAGCGAAGAAATGCTTCCTTTGGGTTTTTAACAAGTTAGTTCTGGACGATATTTTTAAAAACTTCTGAGCCTTCCCCCGTAAAATCAAAGTTCTTAGAATTTAAATTCCCCAAAACCAAGAAGCTCATGCGTAGCTTTCTTGGTTCTGTAAATTTTTTTGCCGGTTTATCCGGAAAACCCACTGATCTTACAGGCATCTTATCCGAATTCCTTAAAAAGTCTGTGAAGGAACCTCTTGAACTTTTCCCCGTAGCTCGGGAAAAGTTTTTTAAAGAGATTAAAAGTATCTTTTCGGAAGACCCCCATCTTTTGTTCCGAAATTTAAAAAACATTTTTAAAAATGTGCCTCCCTACTGGCTTGGTGCAGTCTATACAATACCCTGATGGATTCCCTTCCGTATGCTTCTAAGCCGGAAAAATTTCCCCCAGAAAAAAAGATCCACCATAGAAAGGAATGTTTGGCCCTTTTTGTGGGGAATCTCCAAATTAAATTTTATTTGCTGGGAAAAGAATTAATTTTTTGAAACGGACCCCAAACTTTGTATACCCAGAAACTTTTTAAGGGAACCAACGTCGCCTCTTTAGGTGGACTTGGGACTCCGGGTTTTAAGTTCCCCTTTTTGGGATATCAATGGTTATCCCAATTATTTCCTTTAAAAGGTTAAGTCGTGCAGTCGAAAGTTGGGGGGGGGGAGATTTTTCCTCGCCATTCTTTTAACTCCTTGGGGCCTTTTTTAAACTTGGATGGGGGGGTGTGAGGGAAAAGTTCAATAGATAGGAGTGTGAGGGAGTATTAGTAACAAAAGTTTCTTGCCGGCTACTGTTAAGGTAGGGTAAGAAAACTCCCGCAATTCCGCCTTTTCTCCCCCCCCCCTAAAGTGATAGTTTGTTTTCGGATGCTTGTTAAGGGAGGGTCAGTCTAGCCCCACTATCCCTTCCCTCCCTCCCCCCCAAAAAGGGGAGTTTTTGGGGGTTGGTCAAAACGGTAAATCACCGACTCACAGCTCCAAAAAACCCATTGTAAGTACTTTTCATGCCCTTTTATTTGTGGTTTTTGGTTTTTAAGCTTTTTTTGACCCAAAAATAAACTTTGTCCCTTTTAGTCTTGCTCTAAGTTGACTTTGTAATAACACCACATCTTTTTTGGGTTTTTTATTACCATCGAGAGTGATTTCTTAAACAGGGGTAACCGTCTACTTTCCAGTTTGGATGACAGAGAGGGTCAACTGTCAATCAACGAGAAGAAATAATGGAGATGGACTAACGTCCCGGAGAGTCCCATTTTGGTTTTTTTACCTGGCCCCGTTGAAATTGCAGGACGTAACCCCTCATCATTTCAGCGGTAAGAACCCGCTTTCCCGTCATGGGATTGAAAACTCACGGCGTTACTCTGGAAGAACTGCCAGTGGGTTGTACCCCCACCTGGAAACCCCCCCCCTCATCAGCAACGGCTACGTTTAAAAACAGTGTCACCAACACCGACCCCCTATATATATTAGCATTTAATTCGATTTTCATTTATATTTTTCATTTTTCATTTTCTTTAAAAGTAGGGTTAATATTTCATATTTAGTGTTTTTTATTTTAAATTTCTGTATAAAACAGTGTTTTTTTTGTTGTTATTATTTTTTTTTCTTTACTAAATTTTTTTAGGAGGAGCCGCCTCGGTAATCTGTCTGAAAATTTTTGGGGGTAAATCTTCACTAGTCATGTTGTCTTGGCTTTTTATTTTTTTCTTACCCTAACTCCCAAAGTCTTTTTCACATTCGTATAATCAAAACTTTACATCACTTTTTGGGGTAAACTTGTGATTTTTTTTATTCACAGAAATAGACTTTACATTATTCAAATTGAACTTCATCTTCACTTTTAGCCAAGACTTTAAATTTTCCCCCAAAAATTTTCCCTGGAGTTCGTTAAAAACCTCTTAAAGAGAATCATATGCCTTTTTTTTTTTTTTATTATACATGGCCGATTCCCCCAAAGGGCGGGTGGCCCAAAAAAAAGAAAAACTTTCACCATCATTCACTCGTCACTGTCTTGCCAAAAGGGTGTTACTTCATTTTTTAAACTGCAAACATTAACACCCCCCTTCAGAGTGCGGCACCCATCCCCGGACTCAAGCCCGGCCCCCGGGTTTCCTAAACCCCTTTTAAAAAGTTATTTGCTCACCTCCACAGCCGTAAAGTTTTAAAAACCATTTTTCTCCATTCACTCCTACCAACACCCCACGCTGCCTGCGGAAGCCCAAGCCCCTCGCCCCAAAAAAACCTCCTTTACCCCCTCTCTCAACCCTTTTCCCTAGGCCGACCCCTACCCCCCCCTTCCCCCACTACAGACTGAACATCTGAAGTCTTTTCTGTTTCGCTCCTTTCTTCTACATGCCCAAAACCACCTCAACAACCCCCCTCACCCCTTGGACAACATTTTTGGAAATCCCGACCTCCCCCTAACTTTAAAACACGAATTCTCTGCATATATCCACCACACATTGCCCCCAGCATGACATCCCCTGCCTCCAGCCTTTCCCCGCTGCAACTTTATCACCCTGCCTACACCCCTATAAAAGCGTTTGGTAAAAATACCCATCATTCCCCCCTTTTCCTCCCAAAAGGGCAAAGTTCTTTGTCTCCCCCAGACTCTAAGTGACCACTCATCTTTTTCCCCTAAATTTATGTTCACCTCATCTTTTATGACCCATCCGGACACGTCCCCTCCCCTATTGAATACATTCAACCCCCTCCTAGTCTGTCCCCCCAATCTGATATCCAATCTTTTATCACCTAATCTTTTTGTTTTCCTATAACCTTACTCTTTCCTGATTTACCCTTTAATTTTTTTCTTTTGTTCACCCCCCCAAATTCATCCACCAATCTCTGCAAATTTTTCGAATTCCCAAAAGGACAGTGTCATCAGCAAACAGCGCTGTGACAACTCCCACTTTTTGTGTGTTTCTTTTCTTTTAACCACGCCTCTTGCCAAGACCCTAGCATTTTTACTTCTTTACACCCCCTCTAAAATATTTTAAAAAACCCCGGTGACACCACATCCTTGCAAAGGCCTATTTTACTGGGAAAAAATTTCCCTTTTCCCTACTACTTAACTTGAGCCTCACACCCTCTTTAAAAAACTTTTTCATGTTTCAGAAACCTCCTCCTACCCCATACACTTGCAAAATCTGCCACTTCCCCCCCCTACCCCCCTTGTCTACCCCTTTTTAAAATCCATAAATGCCACAAAGACCCTTACCCTTATCTAATACTGTTCACTTATATTTTTCACTGAAAACACTGGTCCACACACCCCTCCCTTTTCCTAAAGCCTCCTTGTTCATCTGCATCCATTCTCCGTTTACTCTTAATTCTTTCTTAATAACTCTCCCTTCCTTTACGGGTATCCCAGCGATTCCCCTATAATTTTTTGCCTCTCTTTTTTCCCCTTTCCCTTTTTATAAAAAGGAAACTAGCTGTCTTCCCAATCCTAGGTCCTTACCCTCTTCCTACATTTTTTAAAAATAATTGCACAACCACTCCAAAACTATATCCCCACTGCTTTTAACATTTCTATCTTTACCCCAAAATCCGGTGCCTTACCCCCTTTCATTTTCCTACTGCCTCCGAACTTCCCCACACTCCAACTGGCTCTTCCTACTCCCACAAGTGTTTTTCCTCTTGCCTATACCGAAATCCGCTTCCCCCATCTTCATCAACATTTAACAATTCCCCAAAATATTCCCCCATCTTCCCAAAACCTCTAACTCTCCCTTTAAAAACTTTCCCTCCCATTTTTAACTGACAATCCCTTTGTTTCTAGGGGTTTCTTAATTTTTAATCTCCTCCAAAACTTTTTTTTATTTTCAACAAAATTTGTTGTAACATCACCCCCCCTTTTTTGTACATCAGAAAATTAGCCATTGTCACTTGTAATTCTCTCATCAAATTTTAATGTAAATTTGATCAAATTGGGCCCAAAAAGATCCCTTTTGGGGACCCACTGTGACCGGTTGCTTCCGATTTGACCCTTTAAAACAAAATGCTTTTTGTTAATAAGCTTTCCTTTACGATGTTAGAACCTTACCCATGTATGAGCTACAACTTTTCTTTCACTGTTTTGTGGGTCTCTTTTGAAAGGGCCCTTTCTGAAATCGAAATAAAATCATATTCCCCTTTCGTTATCTACTGCCTCAAAAACTTTATTAATAAAAAAGTCAGTAAATTTGTGAGGTGGACGACCTCCATGAACTTGCTGAGACCATTAATAAAAGTATGCTCTTTAAGGTGTGCTAAAAATATCAGAATAATTGATTCCAGTATTTCCCTTTTTATAGACATTAGGTTTTTGGAGGGGTAATTTTTTTTTAATGAATTTATCCCCTGATTTAAAATGGGAAATTTTATACTAGTATCTTCCACACTTGGCACAACCCCCAGTTATCGGGTGACCTAATTTCCCATCTTGCATTTTTTAAGTACCCTGGAAAAAAAACTCGCCGGACCCCGGGGATTTATTTTGTTTCAGTTTTGCTATTGTTAGATGTCTGTTCTCGTGGAAAATTTATTGGTTAATTTGAAATTTTAGGAAGGGGATAATTTTTAAATTTCCTGGAATCTCTCTAAAAAAAAAAAATTGGTTGGGTTTGAGTTGCTTGAGCTTTGGACTGAGTCTCATAATTGACAGAAAAACAGAAACGAGGTTTGCAATTTTATTTAATTGTAAAACTTGGCTATTAAAAACTTTTTTTGAGTTTCTGGGGGAAAAAAATAATCATAATGGTCCAGGGGTACTTGGAAAAACTGTGGAATACATTCAACATTGCTTGAGTTATATATACACTAGTTATTTTGACACTAAAGGTATTCTCACTATGACGGGGGTAACGGTAACTTCTCTGTCTGGACGCTAAAAAAAAAACCCCGACCCCACTGATTTTTTTTTCCAGCGCAAAAGGAAACAATAAAAAATGAAAAAAAATTAGCAAAAAACCAAATTTTTACCAAGAAGTGATAGAGACATTGCCCAGTAATGGTCGTGGATCGGGAAGATTTTAATGTGACTTTGACCCGGGGGACAGAAATTTTATATCCCGTATCGGTTTCGGGGACTGAGAAAAAAAATTGTTTATGTGGGCATGGAGATCAGAATAAATTTTTTAAGACGGAAGTGGGTTCTCACAGCTGAACCCCGAAAAAAGGAGAACGGAAACTACGATTGAACCAAAGAAATGTGATTACAACTTGAAACGGCAGTGGCAGCCCTTTACATAAGTGAACTGGTGTAGGTAAAATTTCTCCAAGGACAGACCTCCAACGCCTATCTGTTATCGTTGTACGTATTTACAGTGGTAAATGAAAACAACTACTTATTGATTAGTTTACGAATGTTTTGTATTCCCATATTAAAAAAATGAAGTATTTCACGTTAAAACCCTAGCTTACTTCAAAATGGTTTATCATACTTAAATGGTTTTTCAATATTGTGATTTTGCTAAGTGTACGTTACATTTTATTGGTTATGTGACACACAATATGGGATCCCCTTCTGGCCAGGATTCAGTGCTAAAAAGTTAGTAGGAAGGGGCCCCCTGTGTGCTAGCAGTCTTAATTTTAGCCCAGCCTCACTGGAAAACCCGCCAAAATTGTGCAGCGAAACTTGGTTTATGGATCAAATTTGGCAGAAATTCCTCAAATTGGTCGCTCAAATTTCTCACTGTCTCTTGCTTCAAAACTTGATATATGTAATAGGTATATCAATGTAAATGTACTTGCATTCTGTTTGGTTAAAAAAATACAAAATTATTTACTCGTATTATGTTGGGGTAGAATTGCAGCAATAGAAAAAGAAAAAGGACACTTTGCAATAATGTAAATCTTATTATGGCACGTTTGCTCTTTTTGGGTCAACCCTTTAATGGCTTGACAAGCTCCTGGAGGGGAAAAACGTCCCACAATAATGTCACTTATTTGCACTTGTGTCCTTTTATTAACAAGTATTTATCGCTGCTAAATTTTGATCTTTCCCCTCATTCATACCTTAGTTATTGTGCTTGGCAGGGTTAGGCCACCAGACTCACCTGCAGGTAATTTCTCAAATTGCTTATTAAGTTAATTTATCATTCATCAAAAATATTGCACCGCTTTTTTGTTGTTTTACTGTAATCAGTAAAGCTAATATATTTTCATGATTTATTTTTACTTCAGGTGTTTCTATCCATTTTTAAATCAGACTCCCAGATTACTGCTTATACTTAATTATTTATCGTTCATCATTCAATTTATCATTCCCCTCTATTTCTAGCAAATTTCGAGGTTAAAATGCGTTTTGGGGAAAGGGTTAATTTACTGAACATTTTTTTTAAATTCCAGATGGATTTTATTTGAAGATCGTTTTTTCCCCATATTCCAAGATATTTTATCATTGCCATAGAAGATGTATTATTATTCGAGATGATTTTTTTATTTCTGCAATAGCTTATACTCCAAGCATAAAAAAAAAATTTTCCCTTTAGTTGATTACGTTGGCATTCCCTGATAAAAAAAACCCCGCAACACCCCTTTATGAGGGGGAAAAGGGGCCTCCCTAAATGAGAATAGGGAGGGTAACGGGAGCGACAAATGAGAAAAAACACAAGGGGGCGAAAGTCCTGAACAAAGCACGTGCCTTTGCTTTTTATAATTAAAAGGAGGGAAAGGAGAGACGAGAAAAGGGAAAAAGATAAACTCTATCCATTTTTCCCCTTTTACAAAAAAAAAAAATTTTAATCAAAAAAATTTCTTTTAATTTTTCCCTTTAAAAAAAAACCTTCCATCCAAAAAAAAAAATTTTAAAAAAAAACAAAATAAAAAATTTATCACTTTTTCACTTTTCCCTTTTAAACAACAGGGGTCTTCTTATCCTCATTTTTTTTTCCTCAATAAGTGAACGACGCACATCTTGCAATATTCCCTCTTACTACTTGGGGTTTAAGGAAAAAAATTAGGTTCATAGAGCCTTTAGTACGCTTCATCCATTGGCAGGGTAAAACCCTTACTCATCCACTCCCCTCCTGGCAAACCGCTAACGTCTTTGTAAAGGGTTTTACCAGATTGTCGACCCTCAGAAAACATTTGGCAACGCTGGCCCTGTTATGGAAATATAAAAAAATTTAAAAGTAACATGAAAAAAATTTTTTTAAAAAACGGAAATGATATAACAAAATTTTAAAAAATTAACCCTTTCTTTATGGAAATTTAAATTTTTTAAATAATTAGGGAACCCAAAGCAACAATACACAAATGTCTTTTGTGTATAAGGGTTTCCACCCGTTTTTCTGGGACATAATTTTTAAATGATTCTTGAACTAAAAGTCTTTTGATGGGGAAAAGGGGGGGGGGGGGGTACAGTGTTCTGACAGATAGCCTATGGTATAACAATAAGATTTTATTTTCTTCCCAGGAGAGGTGGGCTGATCTCCACTCCACCACCACACATTCATACTTTTATACTCTTTCTAAAGAACTTCTCCCTTCTTTTTCCCACACAGGAACCCTCAGATAAAAAACCTCCCTTCCTCAGAGTACCACTGTAGCGAGTTTACAGAATTCGTGTTGAGGATATGTGGCATGCAAGAGTACGAAACCCTTTATTCGGCAATGTACACACCTCATTTACAGGCTCCCCCAACCAGCAAACCCAGGTTTGCTAAGAGTTGAGATGGGGCCCCGTCGTTCAACTAGGACCAGGTTCTAGCCAATAAGAAGTGGTTTTGGCAATCGCAGAGGTTATGGGGGTACCACTCTCCTGTCTGCCTTGTCATTCCATTCTAGAGCTGGTTGAAGCAGGGGTTTTGCTATCTTGTGGCTTCTATTTCTGCCTTGCTTCCGTGGAGTGCATTATACTTATCATGTACATAGTGTACATATTGCTGTTCTAAATTGGGTGAAGGATAATAAAAAGTCTAAACTTTTTCTACTGTTTTATTTTGCTCCCTTTACACCCAGGAAACAGGCCATTTGGATTCCTGGGTTTTTAATATGGGTCCTGTCCGGAGCTGGGAGTGAACTTAGAAGAAAACGGTTTGAGCTTAGGGTGAAAGCTCTTTTGCAGGAACATTGTTGCAGCTTGTGTCTGGCATTGCATTGTTTTGTTTCGCTTTACAAATTTTGTGTCAGTTTGCTTTTTTTGGGTTTCAGCCTTTGCTATTGTGTGAATCGTTTTCAACAGCTCGTACTAGCTTGTTCGTGTTCCTGGGCTTCGCTACGGTCAATCTTCTAGAACAGTGTAGCTGTCTGGCATAGCTTTACAAATTTTGCGTGTCAGTTTTTACTAGCCTGTTCGGTGTGGAGAATTTTGCAGTCAGCTTTGCTTGTACACGTATTCTGCAATCGTACTGTGCATAGCGAATAACTTATGCCACCTAGACGAGTCAGACGTCTCGTGTCGGCATATACTTTGCATAACCTACCTAAATTATCCCTACGGGGATGTGCGCATGCGGAGGCTTGGTACGAGAAGTAGTGGAACAGTGGGGGGGGGGGGGAGGTGACATGGCGTTGGACAAGGTGTGTATGTATGTGACGTGTAATTTAGGAAATAGTGATAGAAAGGCTTTAGGTGGGACTATTACGGCAGAGGAAATAGAGAATGCGTTAAGGGGAATGAGGAATGGGAAAGCGCCGGGTATTGACGGTCTCCCACTAGAATTTTATTTACAACATTGGACGTTAATAAGGGGATTTATAGTTAGGTTATTTAATCGTATGAAGGAGAAGGGAAAGTTGGGGGAGAAGCAGGTAACAGCAGTTGGTGTTGGTCCCGAAGGTCAAGGGGCAGCCCACCCTTCGGGAGTACCGAGCCATATCATTGATGTGTGCAGACTACAAGGTGTTCGCAAAAATTTTAGGTGAAGGGATGTCAATGGGAGTGTTGGACGAGGTTGTGCAATTATTTGGAAGTGCCACGGGTATGCAGGTAAATAGTGCGAAGTCAAGGTGCGTGGGCTTGGGTTCTTGGGGTGGGGGTGTGGGGGGAGTTTTTGTTAAAGAATGGAGGATGTTTTTAAAGGGGTTTGGGTTTTTTTATAAAGGGGACGGTTGGGGAGGGGAAAATCGGGTGGTTTTTAAAGGGGGG